>PVIR01019982.1:0-31223 GCA_004026965.1 Petromus typicus
TCATTTATTACCAGATTGCTTTGAAGGTCAGAAGTGATAAAACATACCAAGCCCTTAATAAAAGGGAGTTATCTTCAAATCTCAGCTATTCCTCTAACAAGACCCATTCTGTTTTTCTCCTTTTCTAAGGAAAAACACACATTGTAAAATAAGCATTCTTCAAAGACAACTTGAAGACATCTGGGAATTCCAAAGACTGAAAATTCCATGAGTTCATAGCAGTTTCTCTAATTCCACTGATCTAAAGTGAAAAAGGAGGGAGTCGGCTCTGTGTCCAAACTCATTTCTAATGATTTCTTCCATCTGACCCTGTCTCCCTCTCTGGGGGTGGCTGTGCCTGTGGAAAACATCGAAGCTGTCAGGAACAGAGTCGCCTCTTAAGATCGGAATGTCAGAGTCAGGCTTCTTTTCCTTGGACCAGAAGGATTTGACTGGGTAAGAGTTTCCAGGTTTGAAAGGAAACAGAGCCAGGATACAGAAACTGACACAGATAATGCACACAAACACCTCAGGCAAGTACCACACCAAGAGAGATGGAAACGAGGCAGGCATGTCCGCGAAGCTGTAAGACAGAAGATGCCCAAACCCCATCTATACTGGAGGCTGGCTGCACCCAGAAAACTGTGTGACTGCAACGTTTGCTTGTTTAAAGGAGGTACCCACACGCAGCAAAAACTGGTGAGATTGGGAAGCGGCCACCCTGGGAAGCACGAGGTATGCTGGCATATTTGGCATATTCCAAACAGATTAGATTGAGATGATTATGAAATAGAGTTGATTTATATAGACAAAATTTCATTCTTGAAGATGTCAAGGAATAAGATGGGGATAAGCATCCACTGTGGTCTCTTACTGCCTTATCTTGAGATGATATGTGGGTAGGGAGGGTTCTAACTCTTACTCTTATTCCTAGCAGAGGGGGATTTGGTTTATTTTGATCACTATTCTATTCCCTGCACTTAGCACCAGTGCCCTGCACTTGGTAGAGTCTTGATAAGGATCTACTGAGATGCCTTCTGAAATCATTCTCATTTTGAAAAAATATTTGTGGTTGTATCAGAACCAATCATTGCATTGTTCCTCCCTATGACACCATTTCACTTCTTCATTCAAGGCCTGTGTGGGCTACTCTGGCATGAAGTTGGGCAAAGGCACACATATACATCACATACAAGATGACCTCAGTTGGCCAAAGATATAATGTCTCTTCTAAAAGAGTGTATCGGTCAGCTTTCTCATTGCTGAGACACAACATTCCATGCTCAAAACTCAAAGGAGGAGAAGTTTGATTTGTTCATGATTTTAGTCTGATCAATTGATTCCAAGGCAGAGACACCATGGTAGGAAGATGTCACAAGGCAAACTTTCTTAGCTCATGGCTGCCAGAAAACAGATCAGGAGAATAGTGCCAGGATGAGCACATGCAAGACGAAGGCACAGACTCAAGGCCATGCCTCTGTAACCCGTCTAGAAACACCTACACATGAGCTCTACCAGTCCGGGGCTAGATCCCTAAGCCAATCAAGTTTATCACAAATAGTTATTTACTTATTTTAGTATTTAGTAGACTAACAGAATTACTTTCTCAACTCCAATTTTGATACTACTATATGCTAGACACAAGCCAATTTAAATATTTTAATTATATGCAAATGAAAAAAAGATATAGAATTATCACAAAGGATACAAGCAGCTACTACTTGGGAAATAATCATCTTGATCAGTATTCATGGTACATATCCTAAAACCTAGTTTTGACTAGTGCTCTCAAAGGTACTACAATCTGGGGATGGGGATTTACCTCAGTGGTTTTGTTGCCTGTCTTGCAAGTGAAAGCACCCAGGTTTGATTCCCAGTAATCACATACCATACTGGGTGTGGGGACTCACGCCCAGCAGCAACCAGTACCATATACCACAGTGCCGGGCGTGGTGGCTCACGCCTGTCATCCCAGCACTCGGGAGACAGAGGCAGGAGGATTGCTGTGATGTGAGTTGGAGGCTGAGCTCAGGGCCAGCCTGAACTACAAAGTGAGACCCTCTCCAGAAAAAAAAAAAAAAAAGGCACTAAACTGTGGTTCTTCTACAGAATGGAGTATTACTCTGCCATAAAAATTGATAAGTTTTAATCATTTATACTTAAATGGACATACCTTGAGGATATTCTCATAAGTGAAATAAATAGGTCACAGATAGGTAAATATCACATCTTTTCTTTGGTATGAGAAAATAAAGATGTAAATGAGTTCTAGAATTGTATGTTATATATTGTTAAATAGAAAATACTCAAAGTGAAATAGGATGGAGGAGGAAAAATAATGAGATTGTAACAAAAAAGAAAGGAAACAAATTTTATGTATATAGGGGATGGTAGGGTGGATAAGATATGGGAAAAACTAAGAATTAAATTGTTTCTTATACCAGTACAAATCCCTATTGTGGAGTACAATTATGATGTGTATATGTAATGTACCAATAAAGATTTCAATAAATTTTTTTTTTTAAAAAGGTACTAAAGGGCCGGGGAGTTAGCTCAGTGGTTCCAGCACCTGTCTTGCAAGCGCAAAGGCCCAGGTTTGATTCCCCGGTAACCACATAACAATACTGGGTGTGGAGACTCAAGCCCAGCAGCAATCAGTACCACATACCACAGTGCCGGGCGTGGTGGCTCACGCCTGTGATGCCAGCACTTGGGAGGCAGAGGCAGGAGGATTGCTGTGATGTGAGTTGGAGGCTGAGCACAAGCCAGCCTGAACCACAAAGCAAGACCCTGTCTCAAAAAACCAAAAAAAAAAAGTACTAAAATTCTTGCCACTGAATATCTCAATGTGTGGGAAAACAACTGCCTACATAATACTTTTAGAAAATACACTTGCTTGGGGCTGGGGATTTAGATCAAGGAGTACTGTGCCTACCTTGGAAGCACAGGGGCCTGAGTTCAGTCCTTAGTACCACACCCCCCCAAAAATTCTCTGCTTATCAAAATGAATTACTTTTTTTTTTTTTTTTTTTGAGACAGGGTCTCACTTTGTAGTTCAGGCTGGCCCTGAGCTCAGCCTCCAACTCACATCACAGCAATCCTCCTGCCTCTGCCTCCCCAGTGCTGGGATGACAGGCGTGAATCACCGCGCCTGGCACTGTGGTATGTGGTACTGGTTGCTGCTGGCGTGAGTCTCCACGCCCAGTATGGTATGTGGTTACCAGGGATGGAACCCGGGTCCTTGTGTTTGCAAGACAGGTGCCAGAACCACTGAGCCAAATCCCCGGCCCCAAGATGAATTACTTTCTAAGAAAGAGTGTGCTTATCATAAACAATGAGAACACTATGTAGACTAATTAAACTATTGTCAGATAACAGACAACAAGCAGCACAAGACTGTGATCCTTAAGAGAAAGAGAAAAAACAAAAATGAAGGGAAGCTAACAGTGGCCCTATCTTTTTGCCCAGAGATACTTTGCAGACTAAAGGAAGAGAGACACTGGTAGAAGCTTCTCTAAGGAGGAGAGATGGAACAAAGATTAAGAAAGCTAAAGTCAATGGAATTTTGTAGAGCAGAGTATAGGAAAGAAAGGAGGAATGTTGAGAAAGACTTTAAGAAATGTGTATAAGCATTTCTTTAAATTTTGACCGCTTGGGGGCCGGGGAGTTAGCTCAGTGGTTCCGGCGGATGTCTCTCAAGCGCAAGGACCCGGTTCAATTCCCTGGTAACCACATAACAATACTGGGTGTGGAGACCCACACCCACCAGCAACCAGTACCACATACCACAGTGCCGGGCGTGGTGGCTCATGCCTGTCATCCCAGCACTCGGGAGGCAGAGGCAGGAGGATTGTGATGTGAGTTTGAGGCTGAGCTCAGGGCCAGCCTGAACCACAAAGCGAGACCCTGTCTCCAAAAACCTAAAAAAAAAAAAAAAAATTTTGACCGCTTATTAAGCTATGTAGAGTTAGATTCCACATACTAAATAACAACTCCTGGGGAGCAACAGCTACTGAAAAACTCCAAAACCAAGCACTTTCCCATTAGCCTGTGATACATCCAAGTTCTAGTTACTCAGGGAGGGAAACTGCACTGGATCTATGAATTACTCAGTACAGATTCCAGAACGTCCGCACTTCAGTAATAATTGTCTTGAGAATAAACACTACTGTGTAAGTGCTTTAATGAATTTTAAAAACGGATATCAAAAAGATTAAACTAGTCCATATGAAATATGAATATTTGCTGGAATATAACATGATGTTATTTAATGAACTGCAACAAAATCCAGAATCCAATGATGTAAAACTGACAATATCCAAATCTAATAAAAAACTAGACACAGAGAATGCAAAAAAAATTCTTTTCCACAATCAGAAGAAAAATTAGCCAATAGGAGTAAACATAGAAGCGACAGAGATGATGGAATTAAACAGCCACATAATAGTTCAAGTATTTATAAGAAATCATGAACGCAGTGAGAGAAATGGAAACTGTAAAAAGGAATTTAGAAAATCCCTAAAACAAAAAGAATTATATCTGAAATAAAAAATCTATCAGATGACTGCAACAGCAATCTGATGTTATAGGAGAAGTCAATGACTTTAAATGGAAGGGGTAAAGTATCATCTTTCCAATATTGATACTATAATGAAATGTCTGCACTGAAAAATATCAAGCTTAGCCTCTACCTTTTACCACACACAAAATAAACTAGAAATAAGTCACGACTTTGATGTAAAGCCTACAAATGTAGGACCGCACGTGGGAAAAGATTTCTTAGAACCTAAAACGTGCTAGTCATAAGACCCAAATTAATAAAATGGATTTCTTCAAATTAAAAATAAAATTTCAAGTCAGTAATTAAAACAAAATATTTGCAGTGTACATCAAATTCTATCCAAAATATGAAAAGTACCCTTATAACACAATAATAAAAAATGCAGTAAATTTTCTAAATGAACAAGACATTCAAACATATAACTCACAAAAGAAGAAATGTGTGTGGTCAATAAATACTGAAAAATATTCAACAGGTAGTTACCATAGAAGTGCAACCCTAGACCACAGTAAGGTGCTACTACACACCAACTAAAATAAGAACAGAAACGGTACTACCAGTGTTTGGAGAGATGCAGAACAACTGAAAATATCACACACTGATAGGGGAGAGTAAATCGTAAAACATCTTAGAACATGAAATTTTATAGTTTCTTACAAAGTCAGAGATAGCTTTAACATATAGCCCATTTCTCTTCTAAGTATGAATCCAATAAAAGTAGAAGCATATGGCTACAGAGAGTATTTTCCACTTCTATGTGAATGTTTATCGACGCATAATATAAATCTCAAGAGCATTTCACTGAATAAGAGCAGCCCAAAATAAAGGCGCACATCTCATATGACTCTGCTTACCCGAAGATCTAAGACATCTAGTTTCAGTGACAAAGAGTGTGAGGGCTG
Organism: Petromus typicus; assembly: GCA_004026965.1. Classification (NCBI taxonomy): domain Eukaryota; kingdom Metazoa; phylum Chordata; class Mammalia; order Rodentia; family Petromuridae; genus Petromus; species Petromus typicus. Next base: position 5,443 of record PVIR01019982.1, read on the forward strand.
CTCAGATTAGGGGGAGGTTGACTGGGCACCAGCACAGGACACAGTGTGTGCCTGGGTCTGAGTGGTAGTTACACGTGACTGTAACATATCTGACATATCAAACCAAACCCCGCTGTGCTCTTTAAATAGGCACATTCATCTTGTCCTGTGCATATCTGTATACTCCTAGGGAAAGGCTATGATGGGTTTCCATTTATACATCTTTTGTATCATTCTGTTACATTTGTCTTTTGTTTGAGGTTTTGTTATTCTGTAGTGCTCCTTTCCAATTCCTGGAACGTTTCAGCCCTGCCACCACCATGCTTCATGACAAACACAGACCAAGATAACAGCTGATAGCTGTTGTCATGACTGCTAGTATCTGCAGTTGTACAGCGAGAAAACAGACTTTTCGCAATAAATAGCACAACTGTGGAAGCTTCACAGCATACCAGTTGATATCTACGGTTCTACAACCTTCTAGTTCATATTAGTGCCATAACTCGTGTTCCTTTGAATTAAAATTTAGGATGTTACTTTTCCAGGTACGCTCCAGAATGTCAGTGTGTTAGGGAAGGGAGGCAAGAAGACACTTGGAATAAGACTCAGTAATTCTAGCCAAACTTTCGATTATCTGAAAACCTCTTTGGACCTGAAATATAAACTGTGTATTTTGTTGCCAAAAAAGAAATCAGAGTTTTGGTTTCAGTTTATAATCCAAAACCTCCAAGTGTGTCAGCTTATTACCAGTATCCAGGAATAATTAGTCCCACAGACTCTGTAGAGTGATGGTCAAAATGAGTGTCAACAATATTAAACAGCCTGAAACCAAAAGCACATTGGGAGCTAGCAACAAGGAACACAAGGATCTTAACAGAAGTAATTTATAGCAATACTGTGAATGAAGTTAGTAACCTTTAGCAAGGGGACTTTGAATCAATAGCAGCCTGAGACTGTGCAGCCGCAGACACTTAAGTGGGAATTGACCGGAAAGTCAGGTGAAAGAGGTATGGGTTGAATATTTAAACCAGATGAAAAGTTTAAGATTCATGACAGTGTCCAAAAAGGTGGAAGAATTAGAGCAATGATTTCCTCAATTTCTTAAAAAAATCCCAGTGAGTGCTTAAGAAAAATGTCACAAATTTAAAGAATCATACACTGACAAATTCAGTGTTTAAACTGAAAGATCAGAATGAGAAAATACATTTTAAAAATTCAGGGCATGTTCTTGTATTTATCGATATACGATTGGTATTTCTTCTTAGACATCAGGAACACTATTGTGTGATGCTTATCACAGCATCCAGTTTATCAATAGACCAGATAAGTGATAAGGTCTCAGGAAAGAGGGACATTAGTTCTCACACTCCAGCACAGTGAGTCCTTAACACCCTGGGGAATTTATAGCTGTTAAATAAATAAGGGGACCATACTGCTCAGTGAACTGAACTTCAGAGTAAATTTATTTTTAAGAAGCGTAGGAAGCTTAATCATTAACAAGAGCTTTTGCATTCCAAAGAAAGCCACCTCCTCGCATCTTTTCATTTAATACTGGTTCGTTTGCTTAAAGGACTGGAAAGTGAAAGGATGAACTCCGAGTAAAGTGATCCTTCTTATCTGTAAATTTTGCTTTTAAAACCTCCTTTACAGCCTCCTACAAATCTGCATGAGCTCTGCTCTCACGAGTTAGTAGTCTATCTTCTGCCTTCAGGAATTCTAGAGTGTTTAGAATGTTTAGCTTTCATTAGTAAAATGTAATGAAACAAGTAAAGGAATCACCAGACATAGAGGATACATCAAAGCGCCACATGCTCGGGTAATCTGGGGTCATCTGGGTACTTAGTTCAGCACAGTAAGATATGTTCTGAGGTATGGCTTAAAATATTTATCTAAAAACTCACAGTAAATAAATCTTGACTTTGTATAACAGTCTGTTGCTTATCTACTTTCCCACCTTTAAACCATATCAACTTAAAGTAAAATAGTAAATCTTGTGTTTAAAAGCTATTGACTATTTCAGACTCAAGGCCCAAATGCAACAGAACTGTCTGTAGGACTAATTTAGTAACATCACCAAGAAGCTTTTCTTATTTTTCATTATTGTACTCAGAACTATAAATATAGTTTTGCTTTAAAACTGAATGAAATTAAGAGGACTTTCGTGAGAGGCCGGCCTTTTCAGCGGCGGCGCCCTGAGGAGGCTGGATCCGAGTGTGCGCCCTGCCGTGCACGCCGCACCTCCCCTCCAGTCTCTGCTTGAGCCGGCCGCGGCGCGCTCAGTCCTCGCTGCAAGCATGACAGCGAGCATCCTGGGGCTCTGTTCAGATCCGTCAAACACGACTCACTGGCCTATCTGAATTGTCCTCCTTTCTGAAGAGAGAAAAATGGCTGACTTGTCCAAAGTCCCAAAACAGGGAGCGAGCAAGGAAGGGCTTGAGCTTTACATAAAATGACATCCGTGGCCCGGGGATTTGGCTCAGTGGTTCCGGCGCCTGTCTTGCAAGCTCAAGGACCACGGTTCGATCCCCGGTAACCACATACTATACTGGGCGTGGAGACTCACCCCAGCAGCAACCAGTACCACATACCACAGTGCCGGGCGTGGTGGCTCACGCCTGTAATCCCAGCACTCGGGAGGCAGAGGCAGGAGGATTGCTGTGATGTGAGCTGGAGGCTGAGCTCAGGGCCAGCCTGAACAACAAAGCGAGACCCTGTCTCAAAAAAAAAAAAAAAAAGAAAAGACATCCGTAAAATGGAAAAGGAAGAACAGGGGAGGGGAGGGCATCCTAAACCTCACCTGCGGCTACTGCCAGCTACAAATTCTAGTCAGGGGGAAGCAAAAGTCTAAGCAAATGGTATTTCTCAGATTCCATTTGCCGAACTGAACAGATCTTTGGTCTGCAAGAATTAATATAGCAAGAGCAAAGATTCTAGAGCAGGAAAGGATTTTTCTGCAAGAAGGAAATTTTGAATCACTTTCTCCTTGTACCTCATATTGGTGAAAAGAGTCCTCCATCAGAAGCAACTTTTTTTTTTTTTAAAGATCACCAACATTTAGCGCTGGCTGAAGACAGCTTTCAGGCCAGTTATCATGCGAAAGACGACCAGTGAGCAATGGCCCACAGGCACTGAGCCAGACGAGCTTGGAAGTTGATAATTAGGTCTCTCTCATGTTTTTGGAACTGAGATTCAAAATGTCATGGACACCACATCACTGTGAGAGATAAGTTAGGGTTCAGGCCCCTACTTCATCTGAGCACCAGTCTCCTGTTTTCTTTCACTGCTCTTCAAATCCCACCATGGAAGGCAGGATTCCACTGTCCTGGGTGAGTTGCAGTAGTTTGTTTATTATGATAGACATTTTAGCCTCAGAAAAGAAAATTATCTATTAATATTTCTCACCTTGTTTCAATTTCAGCTAACCCAAGAGATGATTCCTTTAAAATTTTAATGTTTGCAAGCAAACCAAATCTAGCGATAACAGATTAGCTACATTTTCCCAACCAACAAGGTACGAAGCGGTGGGGAGAGAACTTGACCTTGTTCTTGAGCTGGGACTTGCTCAAAAGCGGGTGTAAAAAGCCTCCAGAGGAAGACACAATGTTTTCACCAGTTCAGCTCCAGTTCGGTCGCCTAACCACTTTCTCATCACCGAATGGCCCGTATTTACACAGGTGCTTCTTGGATTTAATTGCTTGGAAGCAGTCGCTGGGAGCAGAGCTTGTGACTCAGCTTCGGTGAGGCAGTCCAGCTGGGGCCTGACAGGTAAATAATTACCACTAATCAAAACTAAATGAATTCAGGTTCTTCAAAGTCGAATCCGGAGAAGGGCCAGCGTTATTAATGAACTGCTACACGTCAGGAGGGACAGAGCTGGGCCGTCTAGTCTGATGGAAACAACAAACAGAAGGCTGGCGTCCGAGACCCCAGCTGCTGCGTGCACCGTGGTCCCGACACCCCGGCGGCCTCGCCTTCACCCCTTGGTGGCAGAGTCAGTCTGGCCATCTTAGGGGCCTCTCTGGTCCCCAGAACCACCTGTCCAGGGCATCATTTCAGGACTCCACTACACAGATCTGTCAACTTAACAGGAGAAAGGTCTTTTTATTGGCTCCCTGTCAGTAAAAATTGTTTAAAATTAAACTCAAGAATGAACATTTTCCCTTGTGAGCAAACCATCTGCTCTGAGCCCTGATGAAGCAGGCTGACCGGGCGGGAGGCGGCCTGGCCTCCGGGGCTGGTGGGTTTCACCAGAAATTTCTGTGGCACGATTATGAATGACCCCTTCCTCGAAGCTGGTGCCCCGCAGGACGAACTCAAGATCTGGGAGGACATCGTTTAAAAGGGAGCTGGTCCTGACTGTGAAAAGCCTTTCAGTCTTTTACACAAGTCATTTTTTTTCAGCTTCCTGCTAATGAACAAAACAGGTCTGATATTTTTCAATAATACACTCGAGAAACGTGGGGTGCAGGACTGCCGCTTCCAAGCACTCAACACAGAAATCTAGCGAGCGGTGCAGAGAACCACGCCTGCAAAGTCCTGAGCTCTGGGACAGCCTGGAGTGCCCTGCCACACACAGGCCCTGCTTTGACTGGTTTTCATCAATTTGACTTGGATAGTTTTTTTTTTTTTTCTTTTGTTTTCTGCTGGCTCTTCTAAAAGCATTTGGCTCTGATGCAGAATTCTTTCACTGTAAGTCAAAGCACTTTCTTATTGTCCCCCACGAAACTGAGCTGCAGGATTTACCTTCTGGTTTGGCTCCTGCCTCCACTGAGCCAGAGCCCAGTACAGCAGGGGAAGATCTTACATGGCTGTTTGAGTTTCTTTTCTTTATTCTTTTCATAAAGAAAAAAGAGGAAGGGTTGCAACTGAGCCGCTAGCAGAGCACCCACTCCAGCCTTGAATGGAACACCCCAGGTGTCACACCGGAAGACAAATGCAGCCTCTGAGGTGATCGCCCTGCCTGTGGAGCCCGCCACGACGCAGCTCCTTGTGCTGACTCAGGGGAACCAGGACATGCTGAAAACATCTGCAGGCCTGAAGAAATGGTTTAATAATTCAAGATGCTTTTAAGTTTAAAAAACCTCATAAAAACAAACCTCTTTTTTCCAGAGCGATGTTGTATGGTAAGAGACTTTTGAAATTAAAAAAACAGCTTCCAGTGAAAAGAGAATCCAGCTTTAGGAAATTCATAAGCAGTTGACTCCATACCCCACTGGATGAATGGAGATGTATTTTTCATGACTTTGAAATATTTTGATGCAAAGTGAAATACTTCTTCCACATTCTGTTTATTTTTTCATGTATGTCACCCATCTCCCTGTTTCTGAGGGAATCTCCTCAGTGTTTCTGAGATACACACCAGGGTTTCTCAGCCTCGGCACACTGATGGTTTCTCCCGGATGATGCACGCCACGCAGTATTGGATGCTCTCCTCAGTAACTGCTGGAACACCTCCCACATTGTGAGGAGCCGAACTGTCTCCACACACAGCACTACACGGTAAACGCTGCCAGCTAAGGAAGCCTTGCTCCTCTCGCTCAGCCCCACAGACATCGAGGAGATGGGCACCGTCCCATTTCTTCTTCTGCAGTACTGAAGCAAACATGGCTCCAAACACACTGACCCACCCATCCGATTGATTTCAGTCTAGAGAGGGGCTGGAGCCGCACTCAGCCTGCAGTTGCAAAGCCTGCACAGCTCATCCTCACACTGCAGCCCTGACTTCAGCTTACACAGCGCTGTAGGTGCTCACCCAAGTGACTGAAATTCTAACGATACAGCAATAAACATTTCCTTTGAAAAGTCAAAAAATGACTCTATTCAAATTTCCTCTCTGTTCAAAGAATTTTTCAGGAAGATGGGAAAGGACCAAATGTGCGTAAGTGAGCCTCGTGTAATTGCTTCCATTTGCTCCTTAGTATATGCTAGTTATTTCAGTCACTTGAGTGGACAGCTAAGTCTAAAGAGCACCCCAGGTCAACCCTAAGCAGACACTCGATGTGTTCCCAGTGACAACAGAAAGGGAGTGGAAACTGGGAGTTGGAAACATAGAAACAGCTGCTCTCTGCTTATGAGCTGTGGGTATTTGTTGAATTCTTTTTATGAAAAAATACCCGTAACTGTGCTGCCACGTAGCTGTCAGAAGCTGATACACACGTAAAGCTCATGACAGAACTTGCCTGTGTATCAGGGTTCATCGCTTGGCAGCAGCAGTAGGCAGCAGTAAGGAAACTGCAAGATGACCTCGAAGCTCATGAACCAAAATGTTCAAGCAGATGACCGACTGCTGACACCAGCGGCAGCACTGACAAACGGCAGGCGCGGTGGGTGCAGACCAGCAGGACTCATCAGGAGCGCCAACATGACGACGCCAGCCCGGATGAGGCACTGCTCCAGCCCAGGCCTGCGTAAGGAAGTCCCCTTCTCCTCGGGGCGCGTATATCCCAAGACCTCCTGCATCTGCAGAAAGTGCAGCGCCCCTGTATTTGCTGTTCATTCTTATCACAGGTTTTAGAAATCTCAGCACGCTTTTTTTGCTAATTTATTAAGCGGAGAACTTCCACCTTTTCACTGAAGGAAGTGTGGGTTGGCTTTTGTTCAGCACATCTAAACAGCAGCATCACTGCCACAATGATAAAATAAAACAAGGGTTACTTGAACACTCACAAGCACTGTGAAAATCTGATAACTGGCCATAGCTGCTACGTGAAAAACAGTGAGTAGTATTTACACTGTGGATATGCTGGACCCACACAGGCAGAATTCACACTGCTCAGAATGACACGCAACTTATACTTGACCAGTTCTCTCTTCCTGTCCTTTCCCATTCCATATTTGGGAGCACAGCTGACAGAACTGCGGCCAGGGAGGAGCTGCTGTAGAGCCTCCGGGGTGCTACCAGGCTAACTGGGACAGTGTGCCAGCTGCCCTTCAACAGCGGGCAAAGTGCTACCAGGCTAACTGGGGCAGTGTGCCAGCTGCCCTTCAACAGCGGGCAAGGTCCCTGTCATCACAGCACAAACTGTAGCTGGGGACAAATGCATGAAGTACTTGCAACAATTCCAGTCAATTTGAAAAGGGTCATACAGGGTGCCAGAGGATCACCTGGAACTTGTGGAACATAAGGCCTCACCCCTGATGTCTTTGCCAGAAAAATGAATGGAAGGGGGCAGGAATATGCGTGAGGGTGAGTCAGGCATGGCTGGAATCTCTGGAGAATGGAGATGGAGGAGAGCCCATCCTAGACAAGGGCTGTCGCCAACTCAACCTTACCCAAAGACAACAAGGGTCATGAGGAAATTTTGGGTTGGTTAACTGAAATGTTTCCATTTGAGGTTACAAAGAGATGGTACTGCTGGGCATGCCAGTTATGTGACATGGGCTTATCTACAGCAAACTCTTACCCTGGCTCCAGGGCAGGAAAAGGAAACATCACCACAGACAGGCCAGGAGACTTTTGACCCAGAGTCTGGGCGAGAACGAAAGAGCCTAGATGATGATCCTGAGTTCTAGCAAGCACTCTGGCTCAATTTCCTTACCTGTCATATAATTGAGGCTTACCTGACTACATAATCTCCCATGCCTCTCCCAATTTCTTCCTTTTCAGAATCCTGATCTCTTACACGTGATCATTTTAAAGATTCATGGGAACTCCCATCGCTCCAGGAACTGCTCTGTGGATAGCTAACCAAAGGACGCCCCAAGTGCATGGAGAGACCAGATCAGAACAGATCATCTCCAGTCTCTGAGCAGACATGACATCGGCCCCATGCGCCTTGGACTTGGGGCAGAAGATATGGCATTCATCAGCTCTTCAAACTGTTTATAGGCAGTTGTCCAAAGGCAAGTGGACATAAGGTTTCAGCATAAGGAGGAGTAAATCTGGAGAAAGGATACCACAAGTGTCTGCGGAGGGGATCTCTGATTGGTGTTTTCTAACTTCCCACTGATGTTTGCACCACGTATGCAATGGGCTTGCCCTTTGCTTTTGTGTCTTTTCCGTAACATCTTGTCATTTTAACTGAAACTATCTTGTCAATAAGGCAACATAGTGTAGAACTGAACGTGTGCCACTCTAGGGCAGCCCCTCCTCCTTTGCCTTCCAGAAATGCAGAAAAATAGCCACGATCAAAATACAAAGCATCAAAGGTTTCATCTGCGGAAATCACTGTGGGAAATAATCCGTCAACCTTTGAGACAGATAGTTTCTTCAGTGGCGCTTGGCGTATAAAGCCAGAATAAATGTGAAACCGGAAGAAGACGGATGCCATAGTCTCAGACAGCGAAAGACAGGGCACACGAGGGGAGCTGGATTTCAGACACAAGTGTGGACTGCCTACTAACCAAGGAAATAAGTGGTCTGATATTAACTATTTCTCATTGTTACCAACAAACTTCTTGGCATGTGGGAGAGTACTCAGGGCTTGTGTAAGCTGCATACACAGCCTTAGAGCAGCATCTGCTTTGACTTCTGGTGGGAGCACTCTGTGTGTCCCGCGGCAGAGGTTAGTTTCCAGCTGGAACTTTCTGGACTATGTGGCCAGAGTAACTACTGTGGAGAAGCAGCCAGCCTGCATTTGAGGTAATGAGCTATCATCCTTCAGGCCAAATGGTCTTCCTGGCAGACAGAGCTGGGTTTGAACGGTTCATCCACCACTTTCTAGCTGTGCGTCTCTGCTGAGTTAGAAAACTTCTCAGGGCCTTGCTTCCTCTTTGAACATAACATGAATGCGAGGGACAATGTGCCAACACACTTAGGACACAGCACAGTCAAGAGACCTTCCGCAGACACACAGATCTTGAGTGGAAAGTGGCTAAAGCACTTTCTCTGAGACACTTCCTGTACAACATCATCTTGTTAAAAAGTAGGTTTCTGAACCTACAAGGCGGTGTGTTGTCCTGAAGATAGCTCTGAGCTCAGCCCAAGCCAGCCGCTCTCTTCCAGCAATCTTCCTGAACTCTGTTTTCCCACGGCCCAGTGGCAGGCATTATTTCAATGCAGTGTTTTGCAACATTCCTACAACTAGTAGTTAATTCTAAGAAAGCATGTTCAGAGATTCTCCAGCATCAAATAGGTGATGCTTATGAAATACACGATTTGCTCACTCTTTGTTACCTAAGTCATAAATACTTTTCCCACAAAGGTTGTGAGTTGGCATCACTTCTCATCAGCAAATACCCACGACTGCACGTGAAGTGTGCTGGCGTGTGGGATTCACCAGAGCTACCCTGCTGCTCAGTCTGATGGGAGGCCAGGCTGGTACAGTGTGTGCGCACACTGTGTGGGCAAGGGAGGTCAGTGCAGGGCATCAGGGGAGCGCACAAAGAAGCTGGCAATAGCCCTGGGGAGGAAGCACTCCCATCACAGGAGGGGGATGTGGAGAAGGCCACGAAGGAAGGGTGCCTGGCGGGGCTGGAGTATGACCTTCCCTACAATTGAAATCCTCTGCTGCTGTGTGCCGGCAATATTTGATTTTAATAATTGCAACACCATCTGGATAACTGCCTAGCTTGCTGTAGAAGCATAAAGAGCAAATGAACCCAAGCTGCATGTACACAGCCTTTGACAGGAAACTCCTTATCCCGCAACATCCACGTCTATGAATGGCAAAGTGACACCTACCTTATTGACTGGCTGGGACCATTAAACGCATCGATGGTGCTGCATTAAAGTACACGGTGGATGCCCGACACCCTACAGACACTCAGTAAATCACATCTGTTAGTAACCTTTACAGCTGGAGTCTGTATACTAACTGGCAGTACTGTTAGAGCAACCATGGTCAAGAGCCAGGGGGATCACATTTAGTTTCTACTTTGAAAGATTAAAAACCCTCATTCATAATAGTTATACAATATTAATACTTGACACTACCTGGAGATTGTCAAGACACTGTAGAAAGTTTCATATTAAGTTTACATTTAACCTATCTGGTTATTTGAACTTCACGAACATTACCTTCTTTTCTACAGAAGAAAAGGAGATTTAAAAATATACATCCACCCTTTGGTTCATCAAAGAACAGTTTTGTTTCCTGCAGCCTTTTTTAGGATCTTTACCTGAAAACATGTATGATAAAAATCTATGAGCATTATGGCTTGTGTCCAGATGTCTCCCCAAAGTGTCATGTGGTCATAGACTGGATCTAGAGTATGAAGCTGGAATTGATTCAGGGTGCAATGCCAGGCTCAAGGGGGCTGGGATTGAGGGTGTGAGGGCTGCCCACCCTAAGTAGGCTGAGTAGGATACAAGTGGCTGGGAGACACTGCTGAGTCTCTGGTTACCTTTGCATGCCGTGTTGTCTGTCTGCTGCTATGCCTGTTGGTCGTTCTTGAGTTGGAGTCGGCTGAGTAGGAACTGAAACCTTTACAAACTGGGAGCTAAATAAACTCCTTCCCTCTAAATTTTGAGTGTCAGATATTTTGTCTGAGCAATGAAAGAAAAGTAACTAACACTACTGGTCTTTCCAAATGTGTTTGCCCTGTAAGCCTTTTTCCCTGTGGACATATGAAAGTATTATTTTACCATCTTCTGTGAAATGCTGAAATAGAATTATAACTCCTTTTTATACACGACAAAAGCAGGGCTCAGAGAAGTCAAGTAACTTGCCTAGGGTCACACAACCGCAAGCTGGCCAGTCTATGACTTGGAATTAGGGTTTTCTGAATCCAAAACCATACTCTTGACCACATGATAATTACTTTCAATACAGCTCCAGTTCTTAGAAAACATAGGCTATCAGATAGGAACTGGTTCCTGTGCAGAAACCAGAGAAATATTAAGTCATCCAGAAAGAATCTAAGTGATCCTACTATTGGAAAAGGCAGAATAGGGCAGTATGTGTGCTTGGCTTCCTGTGAACTGTGTAATCCTGCCCTCAGGAACTCCCTGGCCGCAACATACAAACACAGATCTACCAGCTTGTGCCTTAGCTGTTTTCCCAATCTGTGTCCAGCCCCACCCACAGAGCCCTGCTCTCCATCCTGCCGGGGGTGTTAGTGCTACTGTGACAGCACACACCCAGCTGTCCCTGAGCACCAGGAACTCCAGCTCACCACTGCTGTAGACTGAAGCATATAACTCATTTAGCTCCAACCTACTGACTCCCACAAAACTCAGAGCATATGACAGCAATTCACCCTGTCTAGTGCACCGGCACTGTGGGAAGAGCCAAGACTCATTTACTCTGTCAGTCCACACGTGTGAAGGTCAATCAACAGCCCAGTATTTCTTTGAAATGAGATAATGAGCTGATGACTTAGAGTCTGTCTCCCTGAACGACTCTGGGTCCCCTCAGTAAATAAGACCTGCGTTTGGACACTGGGTCCTTCCAGCCCAGGCTCATCCAGTGACAATGAACATATGATACCATTCAAAGATTAAGGTGTGAATCGAGCTGAGCCAAGAGGAAGGCATTACTTCCCAACCTCTGTGAAAAGGTCCCTCAGCCAGGGAGTTCAAGGTGGTAACGAAACTGAGCCAGCAAGAGAGGCCGCGAGGCGGCACTAGCAGGGGAGTGTGCCCGAGCACCAAGCCCGCACACAGGTGCCTGGGAGAGCTGCTCACAGTGCAGACTGCCTGGACGGCTTTGTATTCCTTCACGTGGTTTTCATGCAAACCCTGTTTGTAGGAAAACAGAATGAACCATACAGAGACAAGTTTGACTGGGAGAAAAACGTTACTCAGCTATTTGGTTTGCATAATATACCTCCACATACACTGACTGGTCAGTGCCACAGCTGCTACCTGAGCCCCGAGGGCTGGCCCTGAGGAGGAAGGCACCCCCTGTGGAGGACACGCCTCCTAGCCTCACAAACCCAGAGGACTTCACACCTCTCTACGTCACTGCCTGGCATTGGGGTGAACTATTGATATTTTTTTCTCCACTTGATTGTCAACTCTGTGGGCATCAACGCCCATCTCAGCCACAACTGCAGAATCTGGTGTGGTGTCCCTAGGTTTTCCCTAAGACTTTACTGCACAGCTAGCATTAAAAATCAATGATAATGCTAATAAAATTTTTCTGGGACAAATACAGTGGGTGATAATTACTGAGAAAAAACGTAGAAACTGCAAAAAGATGAATTTTTATCTTACAATTTAGAAGCATGCATTCTTGTCAGGAACGACACTAGTTGCAACTATATCCAAATACTGTGACTGTGGAGACCGTGGGGAGTACAGCAATGATAGGGACGACGGAGTCACAATGGTGACAAAGATGTTCAAGCTTCTGCAGGTCCCCTGTGTCCAGCCCAGTGAGGGATTTCTGTGCCTGTATCTCCTCCCAGGCTCATTTCCACAAGTCTGCTAGGCTGATGTCCCGCCTTATAACATAATCGTGAGGAATCCCGTGTGTTTCGAACAGCTCACAGATGCTACAGGGAAAGTTCACTTTCTCATGCATGTATTTAACAGATACTGAGTTTGTGCTCATTTCTACCATCAGATGCTACAGACACTAGCAAGCAAAACAGACGCGGTGCCAGCTATGGATGGATAAGTGCTCAGGCCACAACGTCACAGCCCTGTAGGCAGAAGGACCTTCCACTTGTGGGGCACAGCAGGAGGGCCCGGGTTGTGGGGACCTCACTCTCTTGCACAGAACGGCATCTTTCTCAGAAGACTGGGTTGGTTCTCTTCAGGCTGGGCTGGGTCTTTTGGGAGTGAGTGAGGTCTCTCGGGACTGGGTCAGTTTCTGTGCGAGGCACGCGACAAAGCAGTCCACCCTTCTTGCCCACATCTCACACACCCCCTCTGCCTGGGCCTTTCCCCTCCTTCCGAGCCGGCATGAGGCCTTCATGGGAGCTGAGCAGATGGGAGTGTCATGTTCTTTGTTCTCTAGATCTGGGCACTAAATAAATGATTTTCATAGCTAATTACCACATTTGCGTTTGTTATAGCAACAGAAAACTAACACACTGGCTGGGGATTTAGCTCAGTGGTTCCAGGGCCTGCCTGCCTTGCAAGTGCAAGGACCCAGGTTTGATCCCCAGTAACCACATACGACAATGCCGGGCATGGTGGCTTGGGAAGCACTTGAGAGGCAGAGGCAGGAGGATTTCTGAGTTCAAGGCTGAGTTTAGGACCAGCCTGAGCTACAAAGTAAAACCCTGTCTCAAAAAACCTAAAAAAACAAAAACAAAAACAAAACCTGACTAACACGATCCCAATTCTTTCTGAAACTCCAACTGAGGAGACAGAAGTAGCAAGAAAAAGACAAGTTTTTTTCGAGGGCTACAAAAACCTGTATCTGGTACGAGGAGGAATTAGTCTCATGGAGCTTTTGAGCTAAGACCTGAAGGAAGAATAGACTTTAGGGAAGAAGAAAGAGAAGCATTCATAGGAAAAACTTTGTGGAGGAAATATTTACTACATGAGGGAATGAAATGAAGCTAGAGTATATTGCAAAGGTGAGAACCACAGGCCCTACAGAGCTAGTAAGGTAAGGAGATTCTACTGCAGTCATTTTCAAGCTTGTGTAGAAACATCAGAACTATCTAAACAGCTTGTTATGACAAGTTCAGCTCTACTTCCATCTCAGAGTTTCCAGTTTTGTAGTTTGCAGATGGGACCCAAGATGTTATATTTCTGAATATACCATGGATTGATACTGATATTCTCCAAGACTGCAATTTGATAACCATTATTATACACCTTGTATGCCCTGGTGGGCCTTAGAGGGTTCTGACTCCTAAGAAAAATGAAAAACAATTGAAGGATTCTAAGCGTGGGAGTAACATGGCCCATTTGAGAGCAAAGATCGTGGTGGCTGTAGGATGGAGAAAAGATAGGGAGTCCTGCATGCAATCAGGTAGACCAGCTGGACAGTAGGTTACAGTGTTGAGGAAAGAGATGGAATTGTCTTGGGCAAGGATGATGCCGTGTAGACAGAAGGAGAGATTCAAGGGCGATTTGCACATGAAATCCCAGGGCTTGGTCACGGATAAAGGGGCTAAGGGACAGCCCGGCTCTGCAGCTCCTCTCTGAGCAGCCAGACAGGTGGAGGTGGTTCAGTGACAGAGAGGCTGGAAAATGGCCTGGCCCGGGGCATAAGATCGTGAGCTCACTTTCAGGCATGCTGAATGTGAATTACCTTCCAAATGTGCAGAAGACGGCACATAGAAAGCTGACATGTGTGTCTGGAGTCAGAAAGCAAGATCAAGACAAGATAAAACTGTGAGCCATCTCTGTGAGTGGGAGACGCAGCCTTTGGGGTGGAGATCCCCAGGAAGATAACTTAGGGGAAGAAGAGGAGGGGGATCCAGGACCCTTCACAGATACTAGCTAGGTAAGAGGAGGCGACCCCCAGAGAGAAGCTCACAGCAGCGCCGCAGCTGTCCGAGAGAACATACCGGAGACAGTGGAGGAAGAGGCGGTAGGTAGCACACACACCTTGCTCCGCAGTCAGCCAAGGTGCAGGCTGTGATGTCTGTTGGGTTTAGGAATGTGCACGTCAACATTACTTTCAGTCTCCCTCGCTCTTCAGTTCCACCCGGGCCCATTATTTCCATCCTCATTCGCTACTGAATGAATAAGGAGTTTCTTTCTCACTTTGATCCCTGGATCCAGCACATTTTCATTAAATACCATATCTAGAGAGGCCACCGAAAAATGTATCCCTCAGGAAAAGTAAACCTTGTATAAATATTTTAATACTAAATTTACTGAGACATTATGAGAGTAACACAAGTTATCTTTGGCCTCTGCAATGACAAAGGGTGCTCAAAGTGGTGGCCATGTGCTCCCAACAGTGGCACGGTGAACTGCTGCTGTGCATACATTTGTTTGGGGGGACTTTGTATTTGTTTTTGATTGTATCAACCCACAGAATAGTTGCAAAATGTATCTGTTATTAACAAGAAACATTCTATCTCTTATTTTCCGTTAAAGATCTGAAGAATACAAGCCACTAAATCCCTTATTTCTCTCAGACAGTTATCTTTGAAGAGTGGAAGATCATTAAAATGTTTGCTGGCTGGTGTAGGGAAAGGTAAAGACTACATCTAGTTAAAAATGTCCAAGGTCCTCCATTTGTGCAAGAGTCTGTCAGATTGTCTATACAGGAAAAACAGTTTCCTTGAGAGCTTGGTTGGAGGTTCTAGCAGGGGAGCACTGCTACTCGTAAACCTTGACCGAGGACACGGTCCTCTATCGGGGGTGGTTGTCTTCTTCGATGGAGCGCGCAGCTTCAGGAGGGACGCACATGGAGCCGTAGGGAGGAAGGGAGCACCCGCCTAGCCGGCCAGACCAGCCGTATCAGCCTTGGCAATCAAAGGGGTGACAGATGTCGCAGCCAGATCACCCTCATATTCAGGAAAAATAGTTGTTTCCTAAGCCAAATATCTGTTTCATAGCACATGTAGGGCTTGTTTCAGAGCAAGTTAGATCAGAACACCAACTCTGGCTCTGCAACTTTCCAGCTGTGTGACTTTGCACATAATATGTCCAACCCTTCTGAGACTAATTTTTATTTATGATTGAAGTAATAATAATGAAACCTTAATATATAATTTTAAGGATTGTATGCTTAGCATACCGTCTAATTTGTCTTAAGTATTTAACTCATTCTAGCAGTAAGTACAGTACTGGCCAAGCAATCATACAAAGGAAAGATTGAAGCTGGGAGTATAGATCAATGATTATGTGTTCATAAGACCCTGGGTTTGATCCTGAACACAGATGAACACATATGTGCATACAAATACACGAACACATGCCTCTGTAGTGACAGAGACAGACAGACACAGAGAGAGGCAGAGAGAGAGAGAATAACTACTTGAGAAGATACTGTTCTTCAAGTTATTCCGAAACTGAATATTTATTTGGGGTTTTGTAATATCTGCATTAAAGAATGTTCAGATCCCTAAATCTTTATCCATTTATGCAGTGATAAAGAAAATGTGGATTTTATATACAATGGCGTACTGCTCTATCATAAGGAAGAATAAATCCTAGACATTTTTAGGTAAACAGACACACCTTAAGACCATACTATTAAGTAAAATACATATCAAAGCTAGAGAAGAGGAGAAATTTGCCCAAGACACTCCTTGGCCAAGTGTACATGATTTACAACTTGTGTTTTATCATGTCAGGCCCCTTCAAAAATTAACCTGTTTGTGGTTGCAAAATAAAAACCTAAGTTTTGGATTTTAAAAGTACAGTATCCTTATTTTCCCTTCCCACTGTCTCTTCAAAGGACATTCGGACCCCCACACTCAGTGTGAAACTGCCTTTCTCCTTCCAGCACTTTTTTTTTTTTTTTTTTTTGAGACAGGGTCTCGCTTTGTGGTTCAGGCTGGCCCTGAGCTCAGCCTCCAACTCACATCACAGCAATCCTCCTGCCTCTGCCTCCCGAGTCTTCCAGCACTTTTTAGACTTTATTTTTAGCTGCTCTGCAAAGAGGCACAGACAGCCAGGCAGGTTTCGTTCTCAAGTCTAGCTGCCCACCGCCGCTTCGAGCAGGCATCCCAGCTGCTCGGTCCTCCAGAGCTTCCGCGAGCTAATCTCCAAAGCCTGACACTCAGCAACGCTTTCTCGAGAAGTCCGACCCGAGAAGAATAGCTACTGTTGGTCCCAACAGTATGGTTTCTCTTACTACCACGCAGGCCTCAGAGGACAGCTACGAGGAAGTGGCAGGCCTGTGCGGCAATGGCCTGAGACCTGAGGAGGGGAGACCCCTTCCTTCTAGTGAGGGTTTCTAGCCACTAGCTTCTTGCTATGTCATGGACTCCGGTTGCAAGGATAAGGCCGTGTGGCCAAGGGACTTTGTCTTGCATAAGTCACTAGGAATTTTCACTAGGCACAACCTTGATCAGCTAAACAATGGTTTTCTGTCCTGTTTGGCGGTTTGGTTTTAAATACAAGACCCACTCACTGGTGCTAAGGACCTGTATACCCTGTGAAGTTGTGAGGGCCAGTGAAATCACCAGGGTCCTGCTTTCCATTCTGCACAGTTTGCTGTGTCACTAAACCACAGTTATGCTTGGTTTAAACAGAATAAGTGTTTGGGAACTGTTGTTACAGCCTTTCTGCTGAGAAGTCAAACATCGACTGCTTTTACAAACCTCTCTCCTGGATGGGGGACTCGTTGTCATTTTACTGATTAAGCAACTTACTCAAAACCTTGGCAAAGTCTGAAGATAGGGGATGGGTGTGGAGGTCTGGGGATCTTGTATTTTCTCCAAATTTATTCATATTTAAATGATTTCATAATTCAGTATAGCTGTTACAGTTGCTCTTTCAACACCCTCCTGGAAAGACTGCCGGTGATCAGAGCCGCCGGTTCGATCCCCAACCCCCCAGCCTGCAAAGCCCAGCTCTTAACATAACCACAGTCAGACAGCTACGGGATAGCTGTAGCCGGCATCTGCCGATGCCAAAACACCTTCCTAGAAACCCAACCAAACCCCAAACGGGCCCTCCACTCAGCCACTCAGCGCAGGCTCCTGTCCCAAAAGGACTCCTGTGCTGAAATTGCTGAGCATCTCACATTACAAAGGGTATTTTCTAGGTGAAAACAGCTCAGTGTTTTTCAGACCTCACCATCAATAGCTGTGTTTATTTATTTATTTTTCACAGGCTTTGTGGTTTAAAGAATCCTTTCTGAAGGTATTGCAGGCCCAAGAACAGCAAACAGGCCTCTGGCTGCAATCCAGCACCAAACGAGCACATTTCCTGTCCCTGGTAACTTAGCTGTAAAGACAGAAACCCATCTCAATGATGACAGAGGCGCTTCTGGACAGATGACACAACCCTTTTATGAAACACCTTGCTCGGTGCTATTGCAACACACAGATTAGGTTTCGGAACCCGTCACTGTTGACTTCATAGCTTCACTTTCTTGTTTCCTAAGGTGACATATTGCACGGTTTCTCTCATGTCAGAAACCCAACGTGTAAGTACATTAAAGAGCAAAATTTAATAAAATAGATAATAGAAAACACAGAGATCGCTCTTTTGCAAATGGAAAAGGGACCAAGAAATGGAGGAGAAAGGAAGGGGAAGTAAAAAACTAAGACGTGTCATATACATGTGTCACCCCCAAGATGAAGGTAATCATTATACACTGCAAACATTTACTAATAAAATTTTTAAATGTCACATAAAAATATATTTACTGCCTGAATGAAAGTAGCAAGGGACTTTCCCTGGCTGAATCCTTTACGTTCTGTAACACATGCTGCCATCTTCTATTTTTTTAGGTTTTTTTTGAGACAGGGTCTCGCTTTGTGGTTCAGGCTGGCCCTGAGCTCAGCCTCAAACTCACATCACAGCAATCCTCCTGCCTCTGCCTCCCGAGTGCTGGGATGACAGGTGTGAGCCACCACGCCCGGCACTGTGGTATGTGGTACTGGTTGCTGCTGGGTGTGAGTCTCCACGCCCAGTATGGTATGTGGTTACTGGGGAATCGAACCCGGGTCCTTGCGCTTACAAGACAGGCGCCAGAACCACTGAGCTAACTCCCCGGCCCCATGCTGCCATCTTTTAAAGCTGGGAAACCGGGCCTACAATTTACGCCGACACCGATTTCCGGAACGACTCTCATGAGCAGTGCTGAGCCCAGCTACCACAGACTCATTCCCATGCCTTGCTGTTCCATTATTGTGTATCTTTCAGGAAACATGAGATCGTGAGATCTTTCCCTTTGCCACAGCCTGGTGTAGAGCAGACCTCAGACTTGCCTGAGGGCTAGTTTCTGGAGAAGTGTGGAGTTCTGGGAAGCATCAGCAATCTGGAGGAGGAGGGTGGAGAGAAACACTGCTTAGTGTATAAAAGAAGAGAAATAAATTTCTCTGCAAAACTTAAACTCATAAAATAGACAAGGAGAAAGTGCTGTTGGGTTTAATTCTTATCACAAAAGCAGCTTATTCAGATATGCTTCTCGGGAAGAGACCAAGGCTGTGTTGCTCAACATCAGAAAAGCAAAACAATCCACCAGGACATCAGGAGGCTGACAAGGAAATCACACAGGAACCAGTGCTTGGCAAAGTCTGCTCCATAAACTTCCCTATCATGGATACACCACTGAAATGTTAGAATAATATTTAAGTTTATCTCTTGCTTTAAAAATGACTAAAAATTGATATAGTTGAGCAAACCAGTGAAGTTGACACTCGGGGTTCAGCTCTAAAGCCCCCACTCATGTGACTTCTCCACTCATGCTGTACCAGTGCCTCTTCCCAGGGGAGTGGACCCAGCATGGCCTGGAAGTCTGTGGGCATGGTGCCTTAGTCCTGGGTTTTGTGCTCCTCAGATCTTTTTCTACTACAGATTTTTAATGGCATCATTAACAATTTGAAAATATTACTGTGATGCATGATGACCTCACTACCATATAGAGGAGAAATAAAAGGAACTTATTTTATAACAAAATATTGCATTTTAAAACATAAGTCTCAGCATGATTACACTAGATAACCCAATTGCATGTACGCACTTGGAGTAAATCAGTGTGGATTTTGGGGAAGTTAGAATACTCAAAGAACACAGTCCATTCTTTTTCACTTTCTGGTGACATTGTGAAAGGAAAACTTAGTAAGTGTGTCCATACACACGTGTGTAGAAATACTGTGAGCATAACAGCTACAAACACAAAGTTGTAGACCCAATTTTGCACGGGCAGTGCTGCCACTGATAATAAGGATTTTGGAAATGTTGACTAGTGCTTGATGGAAGCCAAGATAATCAATAATAACCCACCCTCTGTGGCTGCATTTCAGAGATTACAGCAGTATTAATGCACAGTGCACCTTCATATTCTAAGTTCTACCTACGAAAATTATGTGCAGATTTTTGACCAAATTTCAGGACAGCTGAAAGTCATTTAGGGCTCAGGAAAATTCCCCATTACTTGTATCCATCTCACATACTGCAGGATGTTGATAAAGCTTCATATAAAACCATACAGACTGGAACATTCAACGAGGATGGCAACCATTCATTCGTTTGGTAAGTAAAGGTGCATTTCCTACAGTGGGCACTTAGCTCCGGGAGGTCACTACCTCTGCTCCCAAGATGTTAAACCTCCTCAGCATCCCAAATGCCACCGCGATCTTCCAGGTGCTGCCCTGTGTGCTTATTCAATGCACTCCTCAGAGCAGCCTCAAAGAGATAGGCACCAGTACTCCTATTTGCAGATAAGGAAACTAAAGCTTTCTAAGTATAAGAGGCAGAATTCCAGCCCCAGATCTGTCTGCCTACAAGTCTGCACTCTTAACCATGCCATCCTTCTACTCTTAGTTGGGGTGAGAGGAGCTATGTGTCCAGCCCAGCAAGTGGAGCTCAGAGTCCCAGGTGGTACAGATGGAGTATCGGGGCCGGTATCACTGCAGGGAGGTGCTCAGGGCACAGGGTTCTGACAGAAGGTGGTGATGGAGGGTAGGGTGGGGGTCTTTTAAAGGGATGGGCTATTTCACATGAGAGGAGGTGTTCTAGGGAAGGAGACTGAGCAGCAGGAGCACTCTAAGCAGAAAGACGGGGAGGAAACACAGTATATGACTCAGGAGCATGTGACAGACGCAGCTGGAAACCCACACAGACACCGGCATCATGCCGTGTGAATGTCCTGCAAACAGCTATCATGACTCCTTTGTTCTGTAGCTCAGCGGAGCAAAGACTGTGAGTCATGCCCTCAGATCTCCACCTCTGTTCTTAGCCGGCTGTCTGCGGACACCTGAGAAGACGGCGGGTGAATGATGGAATGGCCACCTGGGCTCCACAGCAGGCTGGGCCAACTGCGATCGTGGGCACAGAGGCTCCGGCTGGAGAGTGAGGATGAAGCAAGCGACAGCTAAAGGGGCTCGTGTGACTCCATCCACCACCGTATGCAAGGGCAGCTGGATGTAGTCACTGCCTCCAGGCGACCCAGGGACCCACCTTGTGGTCCTCGTCTCACCTTTGAGTCTGGAGAGCTATCAGTGTCTCTTCAGAGACACTCAGCCTGTTTGCGATGAGTCCCTGTCCTGCACATGCACCCCAATCAGGTCGAAGTGTGAGGCTCTCCAGGATCTGTGCCTTCCCCAGAAAGAATGCTAATCCTCTAGAAACAACTGCCAGATCAGATCTCTCCTAAGGTGGAATACAAATTTCTCAGGCGAAAGGCGCCACACCTATAGGCCTAGTACAAACCCTTTCAAAGTGACCAGCCTGTGCAGTTGTGCCAACAGTCCCGGAAGGCAGACGTATGCAAATGAGGGACTGAGGCAGAGTAAGCCTACAACCGGTTTTCCTAGAATGCTTGTTTGTTTCAACATGGTTGACATATTAAGGAATAACATTAACAATGTAAACCAGAGGGTTTTCTAGTTTGTTTATGCTCGATTTTCAGTAAAAGAAACACTCAGTGAATGAAGAGAACTACATCTAGCTGAATTGGTTTGTGAGAGATTGTAGATAGTACCCGACTTACCATCAATTCATGATGTTTCAACTTCACAGGGATGCAAAACAAAATGCCTTCAGTAGAAACTGTACTTTTGATTTTCACGTTTGACCTTTTGTCTCACTAGTATGTAAGACATCTGTGAGGCTGGGTCATGGCAGTGAGCTGCAGCTCCCACTCAGCCTGGGGGCAGGAGGGGACACGGCCCGTTTCAGTCATAGAATATTTGCATTTTTGCACCCTGTAGCCTGTTTTGGGTAGAGTTTTACTGATTTCTGAGATATTCTCTGGCCGTCTACCTCTTTGCCCTTGAACAAAGGGTGTGCTTCCTTATTGATGGTGCCAGTCTGTTCAGTAGCCCTACCTCCTTGCTGAAACTACACATATGCTTCCTTCCGGGTAAAATTTCAACTTTTAAAACTTTCACACTCTGCTTTGTGCCTCCAATCCTCACTATAAACCTGCCTAAAAACAGCTGCAGTACCTGTGACACGGCCTGAAGTTTGGGGCTGTTTTGGAATTTCCTCCCCCGGATTAACTAGTCTTTCACTCTTAATTTTAGTCTCCTAAAAGTCTCAGGACCTAGGCACAATGTAGACAGCCTTTCTGTCAGACCACGATGCACACGACTTACGTTCCGAGTGCCAACAGAGTCCTTGTCCTCAACTGAAACCTCTGGCGCTTGGTCTTTGCGATTGTCACTTCTAGCACCATTCCGGTTCCTGCACTCTGACAGAATCACTGTCAGGCTCTGCTTACAGCATTCTAAGGCTTCTCCACTACGTTTCCCTTTGGGATTTCAAACAACCCCTCCAGCCAGCTCCAAAGGCTTCTGAACCAGATAGTCCAGTCCATTCCCAGCAACACCCCCACTAGTACCTGTTTTCTGTATTCACTCTTCCGTTGCTGGACAATACCTGACACCCAAAACTTATAGAGAGAAAAGTTTAATTTAGCATAAAATTTCAGGAGATTTAGTGCATGTTGGCTGCTGCCAACGCGGAAACATCACGGAAGGAGCTGGGGAAGCACAGCTGCTTGGTGCAGAGAGGAACGGGCTAAGGGACAGACACGGCGTTCAAGGCTACACCTCCGAGCCCCACAAGACACGCCTGGGAACATACTTTCCCAACCCCTCGGCAGTTCTTCATCCAGTGAGGCTGGCACATCGGCACTAATGGTTATAAAGAGCATCTGTTCAAAAAAGGCATGATCCTCCCACAGCCACCGCCCCGTGTTCTGAACCACACTTCCCACCTGCAGGCTGTACGCCTTTCCCTCCACGCCACGACGGCACTTGCCAGCTGCAGCCTCTCCACGTCCACTTCTACAAGCCAACACTGGGAGTTTTTCACGGCAAAATACCTCCAGATACTGACCTACTTATTAGTTATTCCGTAAAGTGCAGTACTGAATACCGCTAGGTTCCTATTGTCCCCCACTTTCTTCACAAGCACTATCACTTTTTAATGACCAAACCTTGCCTAGTACAGTGACTTTTAGAAACACATATGCTGTGTTGTGGTGTAACTACTTGTAACCTGCCCAAGTCACATGGCAGGGGGCAGTCCCGCTGGATTCAAACACAAACTGCGGGCGACTTAGCCTCGTTTCCTGACCACCATACTTATTTGCTTGGACCTTCATGTTCTCTTTTCATATTCCTTCAGTCTTTAGAGGCTCTTATTATTTCTCTTTTTGCAAGTTGAAATTGAGAATCAGAAACAAACCAGTCAAACAAAAGCTTGGATGAAGTTAACCCTACATGATAACTGAAGTTCATATTCAGATCTGTTTTCTCTGAATCCCTGCTCCAAGCCAGGATTCCAGAAGTCTTTATTGGTAATCAGAGGCTGGATATCGGAAAACATCTGCACAAACCTTCACTGACACTTTGCCCACTTAGCTCTTCTTGACTAGTAAAGAATAGGCTGACAGAACTTGGAGTCATTATCTTAAATACTTATCCATCCCCTCACTTTGCCTTTATTTTGTTCATTTGCCTATTCTTTTACTAACCACTTTTGAACTGAACAGATAAAATATTTCTAGTATGTAGGCTTCTGCTTACACATCAGTCCCAGAGATGTGTCCCATAGTCTGTACTCCACCAGATCAGGTAGGAGTTTTCTTTTCTTTTTTTCTGATATAAGGGATCAAACTCAGGACCTAGCACTTGCCAGGCAGGCACAGCACTGCTAGGCTAGATCCCTGGACCCTTGGTTTCCCTCGTGAATAGTAAGTACCCTTTGTCCCTCCTCAGGATCGACTACTGCACGGCAGGTATTGTGCTGTGATGATGTCGAATAATATAACATGTCTATCTTTTCCTCCTAACACGTATCATCAAAATATAAACCTGACACGTACTAAATGTTCAGTGAACACTTAACTATTTTATTGATGATACTGGACCTGCCACTGATATGAAAAGAATTCAAGAGCACAGAGAACATCTTCAACATAGACAGGTGCCTCTTTTAACAAACAAAGTTTTAAAGGCCATTGAAATTCTTTAGCTGAAGAATGTATCTGCAGTGTGTGCATAGGAGGACTGTAAAGAAACAGTAGCTGACAGACAGAAAACTGATCCACAGCAGCATCTGTAAATGGATCATGAAATAATCAGGTGCCTTGGTCTTTTCTCTGTGCCTGGATGGAGGCCCAGGCAGGGAAGATAACCTTCCTCTCAGAACAATGAAATGCATCATATGTAAATGTAATGAGAGGAAGAATTATTCCGGGGTCATTATGTCCGTGATTGATGGGGAGACAGTAGCTCCTAAAAGCCCAGGCTGAAAGAATATTGATTTCACCTTCACTGTGACAGCCATTTAAAACTTTTTAAAGATAGCAAATGATTGTTTAAAAGACTAACTTCAAAAAGGCCAGTTTCACACACCGGAGGGGGGTGGGGCTGGTGGGAGTGGCGAGGCTCTCCGTGAGGGCTGGCCGAGCAGGGCGAGTCCTCTGCTGCCTTCTCCCTGACACCTAGCACTGCACCTCTGCACTCCTGCAGTACTTAAGGACTTTAAAGCAAACTCCGATTTGAGGCCCTTTTACATTCAAAGTCAAAGTTTGTGTCTTCTCACCCAGTTTATTTTGAAGTCCAGTCAGAATGGTTGACTCCATCGATAGTGATAATGGTGATGGTAGAGAATAACCTTTCCCCATTTCAGTGAAATAACAGAGTTTTCGCTGTCTCCTGCCATCACACTAAGTGTATCAGGGTTTCCTCAGAAGAGGGAATCACACACAGTGAACTTCTACAAGGTGGGGAAATGACAACAGGGAGCAGGTAGGAGATGTAGATCTGTGCTAGTAAATTGGAAGAAATATTTCTTGGTAGTTTCTTGTATTTCAAGGTCTGGTTTTCTACTACCCAAAAGGAAGGACGGAAATTAGTATCTGTCAAGTGCCTTCAGTATGTGGGTGGTTTACAACCACCCTGGCTGGCTCCTTCCAACAAACTGTCTGAATGGTGAGTGTTGTCATCTACAGACAAGGCAACCAAGGCCGAGGACTATAAAATCCAAAACTGTGGTGACAGTGGGCAATGCCTAACTGGAATCCAAGACTCTCTTATTTCTATAAGTTTTGCTCTATCCAAGACCCTCTCCTTGCCTCAGTTCACATAATTAGGTGTCCTGGCCAAGAAGGAAATTTAACCTTAGCATCACATTTATTTTGATGTTGTATCTAATTCTCTTCTTTTCCGCTTGGTAACTTTCATTCTCAGTTGTTCATAATGTTAGTTGACATAGATGTGGTTATCTCTTAGTCATCTCTTGACCTTTTGTACTAAGTATTAATTCTTTTTAAACCTGTTTTATGTTTTAAATAGCTTCTCAGTTATACAATGAAAATCCTAAGCTGAAGTGGATCTTAGAACCACAAACTAGCGCTGCCGGGGCTGAATCTTACTCAGGTAATTTACTGCAGATGTTCATTTATTATTTTTTTTAGCTATCATGTTCTCTTAGGTATACAAACTTACTGAGATATAATTCATGTACAATATACTCACCCACTAACAACGTAAAATTTAATGTGTTTTAGTACTTAATAAGTTGTGTAAGGACCACTAAAACCAATTTTATAACATTTTGATCACTGTCAAAAGAATGTGTATGACTTCTAAAATGAACAGACCCTTTTCAGAGGAAGAAGTAAAAGCAGCCATGAAGCTTATGAAGAAATAGTCAACATCACTGGTTATTTAAGAGATGCAGATGAAAATGACAAGGAGATTTTATGTTACTCCACAAAGAGTGGCTGCTATTGTGAAATTAACCCCCCATAGATACTGGAGAGGCTTGGAGGAGGAAGGAACCCTGCTCCACTGCTGGTGGGAAGCAGACTGGTGCAACCCCTGTGGAGATCAGTGTGCAGATTTCTCAAAAAATTAAGATTAGA
>PVIR01019983.1:0-31220 GCA_004026965.1 Petromus typicus
ACCCAGGGGCTTCTGAACCACACCAAAATGACAGCATGGAAAAGTGTCAAGGCCTCACTTCTACTTTGAACTGAACACTTACTACACACAGCTATAATTAGGGAAGCTAGGAGTGGACAGTCTAAACAACCAAGGGCCTAGAACAAGCGGCACAAATGGCTGGCTGGTTACAAACAGTAGGGAAATGCAACACCCTGACACACATCTGTCTTCTAGGTGGACTGCAGATAAACAGAAATCTTAACACTTGCAAGTACAGAATGACAAGTAAGCACACACCGACGCCACAGATTTTTAAGTTCTGTCAAATGCCAACACCGGGAGAGTGAGAAAGCCAGCCACATCCTGGAGGAAGAGCTGCCTCTGCCTGGGTCCTGATGGACTGACGCAATTGGACTGTGACAGGGACAGCAGCCGTCACTCTCTGGACCACAGATCACACAGGACAGTGACGCCCCAAGGGAAGGAAAGAGTTGAGGGCCGTGGACTGCCTGCTCACTCCTCAGAGTGCCCGGGCCATGGCAGAGGGATAGGGAGCCCAGGGTCTGGTGTCCACTCAGCTTTTGGATGGGCGTGAGGATGTGAGAAGCCCACAGTAGCCAGCATCTGCTGGGCCAGAGAGTAGAAAGAGCAGAAAACAGGCATAGAGACTTGCACAAGGCTGCCCTTGAAGGGCATGGAGAGGTCATCTGCAAACCAGGAGCAAGGGCAACAGTCCTCAGAAAGTATAATGGGTTTTCCACCAATGCGAGAAAGCTGCCTAAGACAAGGGGAAATCAGCAGAGAACTCACAAAGCCTGGGGCACAAATTACTCTAAACAAAAAAGAGTTGTGCTCCAAGCTAACAAAGCTCAAAAGCAAGCCAAGGAGCAATAAAATGATCTCCAAGTAAGTGTTCTGTGCACTGGAGGCAAAGGCTCAGACCCAGTACCCACAAAGGTACAATCACAATTCCTGCCATTAATAAGAGACTACCAAGCATGCAAAGAAGCCAGAAAAGAGAAAAGAGAAGATGTACAAATGACACAGTCACTAACCAGACACTATGGAAGTTACAAACTATGTTCAAGAAGGCAAACAACAACAAGAGTGCATGAGCTGGATGTGATGGTACATGCTTGGATTTCCAGAACTCAGGGAGGCTGAGGGAGGAAGATCATCCAGTTGGAAGCCTCGCCTGGGCAATAGCAAGATTCTGACTCAAAAAGGGCTGGGGATGTAGGTTGGTGTAAAAGCACAGGGTTCCATCCAGTAACCGGGGATGAAAAAGAAAGCCAGAGTTATTAAGCAAAAACAAGAAAGGTTTCTAAAGGTCCAACCCAACTTCTAAAAATGAAAATAATACCATGGGTGGGATTAACAGCAAATGAGCTACTACAGAAGTCTGTGAAGTTGAAGACCAAGCAGGGTAAACTGCAATTTAAAGTAGATCAAGGGATATGAATATGCAAATACCATCTTTTCGCTATGAGGAAATGAAGGTGTAACTGAGTTCTAAAATGTACGACAGATATTGTGAAAAAGGAAACTACTCAAAGAGAAAAGGGGATGGGCTAAGTAAAGAAGGGAAAGGAAATGTGATGATCAAAAAAAAGGAAACAAAACTTATGTATACAGGGGGTAGAGACTTGGGGGAGGAGAATAGGAAAAAATGAGAATTAAGTTGTGTCATACATATACTGTTACAAATTCTCAATGTTGATTATGATCATAACACATATATAAAATGTACGAATAATATCAATTTAAAAAAATAAAGTATATCAAGGGCAACAGCAGGCTGTGAAAGCATAAAATATATGAAGAGCAGAATAAAATTTTCAAATTTAATGAAATTACACAGCCACAGAACCAGGAACTTTAGTGAACACAGAAGCAAGAACACGAAAAAACTATAAACAACTTAAAACCAGTGCTAAGGTAAATCTTAAAGCCACCAGGATGTCGGGATACATCGTGCATAGGGAGCAAACAGTGACGGAAGAAGACAGCAGAGCGGCGCACATACTCCAGGAAGCTCAGGGAAAACCCACTCACAAGAGGAAGGGCAATTCTGCACATTCACCAGAGGTGAGATCCGAGTGAACTGCCCTGAGTGGGGTAAAGCCAATGTCAGAAGACAGTGTTCCAACAGAGGTACCAGGTGGTGTGAATAATTGTAACACCTCTTTTATTTTTAAAATGTCTTCAAAAGAACGAAGAGCTGACAGGTCAATACAAAAACAGGTAGAGCACTTAAAATGGCACTCCACAGAAGGAAACATCCTAATTGCCAATACAAATTTTAAAAGGAGACATCCTTGATCTTCAAAAAACAAACCCAATATCAGCGGAGAGCCAAGAGCATTTCAGTTTGTATAAAGACAAGCAGACAAGAAACAGTCCAGTCTTGTGCCTAGCAGTCTCAAGCTGAAAGCAACCAAAGTAATCTAAAAAGAACAAGAAATCAGAAACAAAGGCTACATTCAATCCATGGCTCTCTTTAAACAAACACAGAACATGCGGAATTGGCTGGGATGTCAGATGCTCAAATGGAGGGCTTGCTCTGGGGAGGGTGGTGGGGCCAAGGGTGTGCAGACAGATGGTCTGCTCCGAGATCAGGGTGGATTATCCCAGACATTTACCCAGTGTACTGCACAATTAAAATCTGAGCCACTTCCTTCTTCTGCATTATGCTATGTATCAATAAAAATCACTCATGTAAATAAGACACTAAATGAAAACAGAAACGATCAATAGCTTATTTTGTTATGTATATAAAACTTACTATTTTTCTTTCCTTTTATACTTAGCTGGATATCATAATAATCTTCTCTTCTGTCAGATCGATAGTCTACCTCTTTGCACTGGATATACGACTGCAGTAAGCAAAAGACAGCTTCAGTATTAACAGTCAAACTTGCATTTTAAAATCTTTTAAACCTATTTTTAGAAACTAGTAATCACATACCACCATTTTGCCTCGGAATAACTTCGGTATGGTGCCTTCTACACATGTGCCTTTCATCTTATTTTCCACGTTATCAAGCAACTGAAAGAGAAAGCCTGGGCTTTACAAAACACTTTTTATGCTTGAGTAATATACAGTCATTTACGCTTAACTAGGAAATGTCAACAGTCATAGAAATTCTAGACTCTAAAAATATTACGACCTTTGGCATGCAATTACCAAAAAAAATACAAAATCATCCTTCTTGGTTGGATTTTTTAAAAATCTACATGCAATAGTTGAGGTTAACCTTTTATATAAAGCCTTTGAAATGAATTAGTATTCTATAGTGCCTTTAGAAGCATTTTTTATATTCATTTTACCTCCGTGAAAAAGCATGTAAATTGATCACTAAACTTAACTCGTAATGGTCCACACCAAGAGATTAATGAGGTTGAGCCTGTCAACAGGATTGACTGGTTTGTCCATGGATATTTAATGAACTGGATTCAACCCAGCTAGTGCTGCAAAAAAGAAAACACACCTTGCCCAGCCAATCACCTTGAGTAGCCATTTCATGTGTGTGTATCTGTGTGTTTCTTCAAGAATGTAAGGATGAAAATCTGCTAGCGACCCATGTGGGCATGGGGAGAAACATCAGAGCACAGAGGCCTGCCTCAATGGACAGAGGCAGGTTCACCACTCTGGAAGGACTGATGACCACTAAGACAGCACCTAAGGAAGCCCTGGTTCCTTGCTGATCACTCACATATATGTAATGATTTGATTTAACAAGTTAGAAAAGCCTATGCCTACTGTTTAAAGCTTTCTGAACACTGCTTTCAAATAATTAATCAAATGTGATAACTAGCTTTGCCTTTACAATTAGGTAAATGCTCCCCTTTTCTGTCAGCCTAGGCTGGTCCTGAACACAGATGAGTGTTATGTGAACTAGATCTGAGGTTTTCACTTGGTAACAACTTCTGACCCTACGTCAACACATTCCATGGAAGAACTATACAATTACTGCTTGAAACTTACCACTCGACATAGCTCTTGGACATCATGTTGCATGAAGCTATCTAAAGTTTCCCACCTTTCAAAAATAAAATGGACATCTACATTTAAACTTCCAAATTTCAAATGAATAAACCAAAAAAGCAACTCAGATAAAATTAAACTGAATAATTATCCCTTGTTCTCCACCTCTGCTTTTGTGAAGATTATTTTAGGGGGCTATCATTCAAAGTTAACATGAATCTATCAGTGGACAGTAAAATGTTTACAATGTCTTACGCTTCTCTGAGCATACTACTAGCAGAGATAGCAAGAAGTATTCACATATCTGAAAGTTACAGCTGGCCTCTTGTTGAAAAGTAAGTTTTACAAAGGACTGTTAAAACAAGACTTTTTTAAAAAAAGGTAAAACTTTAAGTGGTGAATTACTTCTCAAGCCAAATTCTAAAACAGAACCTCTAGCTGCAAAGATGAGAAACAAAATACAATGATAAAAACGCTGACAATATTCCCAAGCCTCCCTGCATTAAATACCTAACCCGTAATCTTATTTTTTTCTATTCTCCACTCATTTATCCCAAAAAAGGAAGCAGAATGGAGAGGCAGACTTCTGATACATACCCAAAAGACTTTGTTAGCTTTTTTGTTCCTACAGGCTTATCACTGTGCTGTAATTCATAGAACACTCTTTGTAATGCTAAAGGGACGCTTTTAGACGAATCATCACCCTCTGTTGGCATCATGTACACAGCCTAAAAGAATTGATTTTAGAAATAATGTAATTTTATGTAAAAGTATAACCTCTGATATCATAATGGGTAAGGCAACTGCTACGGCTTTTAACTACCCCAAAATATGTCGGAAAATTTTGAAAAGTAATTAATATCTTTAGAGATAATTTAGGAACATAAGAAGGCAAAAAGTTTTTAGAAATTTGTCTATTGCTTACCACCCAGTGAATACATTTGCTTCGACTTCCTAGAACAATATTTTGAATTTACACTTACTTATACATAAAAGATATAATGGAAATTAAGTGGCACTCCACCTTTCTCTCAATTCAGCTGTCCCCATTCTATCATAATCCCACTATAATAATCTGTCTGGAAGAGTGCACATGAAATAAAAAATGCAGATCAATCAGCCTATGCCCCACAACCAGCAGTGCCCATTGCCTGGACTACCTCATGCTGTTTGAAAGAAATTCTGAAAACAGAAATGACTGTCCTACATCAGATTTAATACATTGCTGATGCTGGTTTTGTTATTAAACCCACAGTCTACGTACTTCATGCCCAGCTCATTTTTTATTTTGAGACTGTATCTTCCCAAGTCACTAAATTGCACAAGCTGGACTTGAACTTGAGATCTTCTTGCCTCAGCCTCCCACAGTGCTGGGATCACTAAAGTATATGCCAGTCCAGGTGTGGTGGTGCGTACCTGTCATCCCTCAGCACTTGGGAGGCTGAGGAAGGAGAACCACTGGGAGTCCAAGGCAAGGCCAGGCCTGAATTACAGAGCAAGAACTTGTCTCTCTCCCTCCGCTGTCCTCCCCATATATAAAATAAATGTAAGTATAAATGAGAAAGCCAGCCAGCCCACCACGCCTTTCCTATTCTTTTTATATTCACAAAGGTAAATCACATCCATTATAAGTAAAAATCAGTCTTGAGCTATAATTTTAACCTGCCAATTAAATAAACATAAATAAACATAACATAAATAAACATAATATAAAATAACATAAATAAATAAAATAACATAAATAAACATTTTAATGGCTTTTTTTTAAAGAAAACTTTTATATTTTCTGTTACTTCTAACATGCTTAACAGGCCGGTAAAATTATCTTGGCTGTAATAACATTTTGGTCATCCAAGTGAACTTAAGCAGCAGACGACCAGGCACCTAGAAAGATAGCCACAGCCTGACCATGGCTGCTATGCACAGTGCCGTGACACAGAAGGGAAGGGACCCTTGCTGAGGAGCCAGGAACCCTTTATGTCCCTGACAGAAAACAGTAGGAAGCACCATCTCTTTACCTTTCGTAGCTGATTCGTGAAAAATAAGGTCTGCAGCAGGCTATTCATGTAACAAGTTGCTCCCTGATTCTTTAAGCCGACATAGCCCGTGTGCTTCTTTGAGTCCCACCTGTAAGAACAGACCAGACTTGAGGGTAAACTGTCTCTGCATAGTGTTGGGACAATGTGACCTGGCATCAGCCCTGTGTCCAAAATGTCAGTTGTGTACTCTCGCCCAAACTATCTGTGCACAGAACAAGGCCTGTGCGTTCTCATCACTAAGCCCACACACTAAGTATATCAAGGCCTGGGTTCCTATCATATGCAACTCCTTCAATAATCGCTGATTCACTTCTGCGGCCAGTCTAAATTAACTCCAGCATTCATAACCGTTCAGTCTTGCTTCTGCTGACGCTCACAGGAGTGATGTCATTTATCAAGGCCAGCACTCAGATACTGAGTGTCCTACATGTGTATCAGATGTACCTCACGGAGCGGTGCTATATACACATTACAGAAGCAACGTGTGCCAAGATGTCACGATACGTATACAGATATAGTTGAGATCCACTTTTTCTGTAGAGTTGTAAATGTAAGACATGATAGAGACATGTACTTCCCAACTTTTAGCTCAGACTCCTAAGACCTAAAGCATTTTTTCCCTTTTGCTGTCCTCCTAGCCAGTTAAAGGGGAAGGTGGACTGTGGGCTGTGCCTCACTCTGGCTCCCGTGAGTGCTGCCTGAGAGCTTCCCCCAGACCCCCCTCCCCCATACAGTAACAGGAAGGTGGGCTGTGCAGGCAGCACCAGTCCCAGGCGGAGCCATCAGGATCAAGCCTCCAGCCTCAGCCACATTGGAGCCTGTTCTTCCTGTCCTACCACAGCCAGTTTCCATATCCCTGCCCACTTCAAATCTAAGGGCAGAGCACCTCTGCTGTGTCTCCTCTACCAGACTGTACTGCATGTTCTCTAAGGTCAAAAATGCAGCCATCTGGTTGTCATAATTACATTCCTAGTGTTTAGCTATGAGTGGCATGAAGAGTCCTCGATGAGGCTGATAAACAAGTGAATGTGATACCAGCATCTGAATCTGTGTCCTGAGGGGCAACCATGAAAAAACGCAACTCTTAAAAATAAATACATTCATCTTCCTTCAGTGCCACACAAAAGGCCTTTTTTATAGCACCCAATTAAACAAAAACTTACGCAACTCCATGGGGCGCGTCCGCCTGTACAAAGACTTCAAAAGTGACTTTATCATCATCTATAAATCCCTTCTCAGGGTCAGTCACTTCCTATAGGAAAAAAAAGAGAGAGAGAGAGAGAAAGAGAATATCCAATTTGTACATGGACTTGCAAATGCTCCTTTTACCCCAAATAGATAATTACTCTTGTACTTATACTAAAATACTGCTTTTCTAAAAGCTCCAATTTTGCCTCTAGCTGTGTGGTATGCTGACTTGTCTGAAACAGTGTCTCTGAACACAACTGCAGAAGTATGTCAAAGGCAAGGGGCTTCACGCCACAGCCTGGGTGGGAGACAAGTGCCTTCTGATCAGAACGTGGGAAGGGAGATGCTGGAGAACTCAGGTTAGAAAGTCACATCAAGCAGTAATGAATAACCCGGGCAGTAATACTCCAAAGAACATTCCACTGGTCACCACATGTGCACAGAGGAGCCAAACAAACTACCCTGAAAATTAAGCGGCATGACACTATGTCTTTTTAAAACTTCAGCCAGTGGGGAAGAACTTTCCAATGTACAGTAAAAAGCTGAGACTTGAATCCAGATGAGTGCGCCAAAAGCCTGAGCCAAGAAACTGAAAACGTTTTCACAGACATGTGTCCAACTTGCAAAGCAAAAATGTCATTCTAAAATGAATACAAAGACTTGAAGAGTTAAAGAAAAACAAAAAACAAACAAATCCAGCAACACAAGTGACACTGCTCAGAGTACTGAGACTAAATGTACTGTTACTTACACTCCAGGCCATGAAGTTGGAGAAGCCCCAATCATTTTCCTTGTGGAAGAACAAGTGGCTGATGCGTCGACTGAATGACTTCTCATCATCTCTGTAGTTTATGATCTTCAGTACTGCTTGCGCATGACAAGACCATGACCTGTTCAGAAAGAGAATCTAAGCTTCAGCTGATACACTTCATGAATCTTCACACATTATTAAAGACACTAGGAACCAGCACACAGAAATTCCTCCCTGTTTTGGGCTATGGGGTATTTTCACCTTTAACAGAGAAAGGCACCTGTGGGGCCTCTGCAGCAATCAACCCATGGTTCTTTATCTATTTTTTAATTTCTAAAACATGTGAAGCCAATATCTGACACTACTGCTAAGCAGGCATGATAGTGCACACTTGTAATTCCAGCAGTGCACACTTGTAATTCCAGCACTTGAGAGGCTCATGAAGGAGGATCACTTCCAATGTGAGGGCAACCTGGGATACATAGCAAGTTCAAAGATAGCCTGAACTACACAGCAAACAAACAAAACTCTGTCTACAAAATAAAAGTTTCTGAACTTGGTATTAGATTTGACCTTCATCTTCATCTCTGAGTCTATTAAAAGATGATAGCTGGGCCAGTTCTTATGCCTGCCTTGCAAGCCAGGTGAGAGAGAGAGAGAGAGAGACAGACAGAGAGACAGAGACACACAGACAGAGAGAGAGACAGAGACAGACAGAGAGAGAGAGAGAGAGAGACAGACAGACTACAACTGGGCTGGGGATACACCTCAATGATAGAATACTTGCTTATCATGGGCAAGGACCTGGGTTTAATCCACAGATCTCCCCCCTCCCCAAAAAAGTCCTTATATTGGTCACATAAAAATTATTTGAAAAGAATCAGGAAGAGGGCTGGGAACACAGAGCTCAGTAATGGTGTGCTCATCTACTGTGCTCAAGGTCCAGGTTTCAATTCCCAGTGACATACAAAAGTGAATAGAAATAAAAAGAGTAGATATAGGGGCAGGGACTTAGCTCAGTGGTTCCGGTGCCTGCCTTGCAAGCGCAAGGTCCCAGGTTCGATCCCCAGTAACCACATACTACCAATGCCAGGTATGGTGAGTCACGCCCATCAGCAATCAGTACCACATACAATGCCAGACATAGTGGATGAGTTCAGGACCAGCCTGAACTACAAAGTGAGACTCTTCGTCAAAAAAACTTTAAAAAGAGCAGCTATACAGATGCACAACACTCTGGGTTCTCCTGATAAGGTGTCCCTTCTGGTGTCGCTCCTATCCTGAGCCACTCTGGCTCCCCAGCACCCTCCCACCCAATGTGCCAGAAGGGTCTACTATAAAAAGCACAGGATGTCACAGGCTGCACCAGGGGGCCCTGGGGCATCACAGAATTGAGTAAGTATGAGTGCTAATTACAGCACTAGAGAATGGCTGGCACATGTGGGCATGGGGCACATCACAGAGTAGTTTTGGGAAAAGGCCTAGAATCCACAAAGGGATAGCACTGCAAAGCCCACCTAAAGCAAGCCTTCTATGTGATCAATACAACCAACTTCGACAGGGGTGAACCTTCACGTAAAGCAAGTGGAAGGACAGGACTGTGCAGATGGGCACTCGTGCTTGCTAAGGATGTTCACAAGGTAAGGATACCTCAATTTTTCTAAACTACTGTACAGGACAAACCCTACAGATAAAAAAACAGAGCCCAAATACTCAATGGATCACATCCTAAAATGAACAGAAGGGAGAAACTATGGGCTCTGGCTGTGGCATAAAATTGTCTTTGCATTTTTTTTTTTAACTTGTGTGCTGCTGAAGCCTTACATGCTAGAAAGCACTATACCACTAAGCTCTACCTCAGAGCCCCATCTGACACTTAACACTACAAGAAAATGTGCTACATTACTGAAGGCATTTAGAATACAGCTAAAGCTGGTGCCCTCTGAAGAACATTCCCTACTGAGGGATCTGATGACACAATCGTGGCAGGGAAGACTAGGGCAGGTGGGGTCCAAATAGGCAGGTAATCCACACTCCTCAGTGACAATCTGCTGATGTTTGATACTGATTAAGAGAGCGTCTGTGAAGTTTTGAGATCAAATAAATGAACAGAAAGTTTCAAATATAAAAATAGGAAGCCTCAACTCTGGTTTCAGCAAAACAGAATGATCATGAAGACCTTCCTTAAATTTTATAGTGCTATACCCTCCTCTCAGAAACTGTATTAAAAATTTCCCCATAAAAGAAGTTAGAGGGCAAAGCCAGGTATAGTGGCATATACCTATATTCCAGGAACTTTCAAGACTAAAGAGGATCACTGAGTTCAAGGTCACCTTGGGCTACACAGTAAGTTCAAGGTCAGCCTGAACTATATAGTAAGATCCTGCCTCAAAAAAAGAAAAAGAAAAAAATGAGGACTAATAAACTTTGTTTTAAAAAAGAAAAAAATGTCAGAGGCTTATTATGCATGCCTCAGTGAAGTCTGATCTGTCCAAGTAACCCACTGGAACTAACTACTGCTCAGAACTGTTGGGCTCGCAAGTACCCTCCCCTCAGGGAGCTGCCATATGGTGGGAAGCAAGGTGGGGCTCAGAGTTCACTGGGTCAGGATGGGCCCTGATTCCATGTCCACTAGTCTCTAAGAACTTGAACTCTGTGTGTGCTTGCAAGACATTCTTTTCTGGTTTAGATAATATGTACTAGTGACTTTTAAAAGAAAGACGCATTTAGTCTAATTTAAAATCAAAGGGCTGTGTAGAGGCCACAATGGAACTGAAAATGAAATTGAGTAAAGCTGATTGAATTTGGCTTCCACTAAAGTAATATAACTATTTGTGGATTTGTAGTTGCATCATTTAAACTCTTACGTGGAATCAGATTCAGCATTGCACTGGAGAAAGAATCCTACGCTTTTTTGGTGTGGTCTGTCTGGATAAAAGCGTGGCATCACCATAATCTTCCATGGCAGATTTCGCACAAAACACGGAGGGCTAAGGACCGACTCACTCAGTCTGCTGAAGCGCTCGACAGTGAACTGAAAGGTTGCCTCGGAGCGCCAACTGGTGTCTGGAAGAAAACATGCCGTCAGTCACAGCCCGCGCAGCAACTGTTAAGTGCAAGTACATGCTTGGATGAACTGCTCTGTGCAATTTCAGGCACTCAGTACGGTGACCAGTTCTGTATGAGCGAACCCTTCCCGACTCACAGCTAGGACACATCTGCCTTTCCTCTTAGATTCAAGAGTTCAGTATAACAACATCTTCATTCCCAAGTAACCTCGGGCATGAAGCAAGTGGGCAGACTTCAGACGGAGGGCAGCATGTATATCTGGTCACTAAGAGGCCTTGGGGAAGAGAGGACGAGCAGAGGGCTGTGTCTGGGAGAAGAGGGTGGGCATGGGGCACACAGCACTGCTCACTCTGCACCAACTTGCAGTTTTTGTGAAATACAAGCCTGGATCCCTCATGGAATAGTTTAAAAGATTAAAAAAATAGTATGCTCTTCAACATATATAGTATACATCAATAAATGTTAATGAGAAGGACTGAAGGCTAATATAAGGAATTAATCAAGTTTCTGCCAACAAAGTGCCTTTTAAAGGCTCAACTTAAGTTTAAAAGTTCCACCTTTTACTGATCATCTGCTGGTGACCAACCAGCCACAGATGGGTCCGCTTCAACAAAGCCCAAGGCATCTCCCTACCTGATTCTCCAATTACTGTGAAGGAGGCAGCCATCTCATGCCTCGCCCAATTTATTACTGACCAATCGCAAGGCACAGTGAAGCTACCATAGGAAGGTCAAATGGCTATACCAGCTTCTAGGGCTTTCACTTTCTGTGCCTAGTTCACTGCAGAGAAAGAAGAGTTTGTTGATAGCGGGGACAGAGGGCCACATTTTGAGGAGCCATGCCCCCCACAACATGCAGGCCAGAAAGGCTTTTCCTGGCTTACAACCAGATGCTACTGACATCCATAACTTCCAAGGCCCAGAGCACAGCAAGACCGGGGGCGTGAGTGAAGTGTGTTAATAAGAAGCAAAGCCACCTGCATCTGCAGACCCGTCAGTCACAGACCCTCACAATGGGGCCCGCCCTCCCCCAGACTGCAGTCTCCAAACTGCACTTGCCCAACTGAGTTCTCTGGATCAGCCACTTGGTGTACAGAAATTGCTGAAAGTTTGCAACTAACTAAATTTGTTCTTAAGAAAACATGTCCATCAAATCTCACCAGAGGGTATTCTTTTTACCAAAGAAATAAAAGCTGGAATTCTGGACACTTAGTACTTTTGCCTCCTTCATCCCCAATTCCCTCACTCCACATATCCCAACTACTCTGTGAGTCACAGGAACAGCATGATGAAAGGGAAGACTAGCTCGAAGAGGTGAGTCCCTTTTAAGAGATCTGAGTCAGGGCAGTTCAGGTGGGATATTCCTCACTCCTTCTGAGGGGGAGTCAGTCAACTAAAAAGAAGAGCTGTTCAAGTCCACAATGTCGAAAATCACTGAAAAGTTTTACCATGTTTTTATGAAACATAAATCGCACCTGAGCAGCACTGAAATTCTGCAAGGTGGACAACGTAAACAGTACTTAATTCCCATTTTAAAGGTGAGGAAACTGAGGCCACTGAGGTTGCGCATTTTACTAAGTGACAGCAGGATTTTCAACACCCAAGATCTGTCAAGACACTAGACACGATCATCACACCTCCAGTGTTAAAATTCTATTCCTGGTGTTTGAAATAGCACTCCATAAAACAGACACTAAGACACACTTACAGGCCTGCCTGTTTCATATAGCCCATACACGGAGCATACGGAAACCACCAAAAGACTTCCATGTTCTGGAAGGAAAGGTTAAGCTTCTCTTCCAACTTGGTTATTTTGTATAATCCTAACTCATCTATTTTTGTCATTGCAGGATTACATTTTTCTACACACAAAATTACATATTGTATCTCTTCTTCCACACACCCCACATTTGTTCTTCATTTCCTAAACCATTCCCTAAATATGAAGCAAACAAAAAGCAATGATGAAAATCAGTGTGGCACCAAGTCTAACACTAGGTGTCACATGTGCCCAGCAGTGCCTTGGCACAAGGTTCTGAGCCCACTTTGCTAAGTGACACACTGGATTTCTGTCTAATACTCGAGAAACATTCTTTAAAAGATTTGTCTTTACAAAATATTTAAGTGTGAAAGTTGAGCACGAACACTTTATGCAAATATAAAAACTCCAGGGCTGGAGATGTAGCGCAGTGGAAGAGTGTACACTATCTCTGCAGGAGGTCCTGAGTTCCATCCCCAATAATAGATGTGCCTCAGTTCTGAATTTTTCACATTAACAGAGTAATTAAAAACTTAGTATTAAATACCAAATGAAAGGCCTGTGAAAGGGATACAAGTTTGAAATCCATGAAAATGGCTGGTTGGGAAAAGGTAGTAGGGTTGATGGATATATCTTGATGTTGTTTACACTGCACATTAAAGGAAAGTGATGGCTTAGGACATATTCTGAGCAACTGTCCACGTGATGTATATTTGTGGGGACTTGCTATTGTTTTTAGTGCTTAGTGTGTTGATAAAGTGATTAATAAATAAAGCCTTCATTTAAAAAAGAAAGGAAAAAAAAAAGAAACAGGCTGATAATCACCATTCTTAGTGATAAAGACTGGTTACTCTTTGCCTGTGAAAATTGGATGCCATGATACACCCAATTGTAGGGTCATACCTACAATTTTCCACCTTTCTACTTAGTTCCTATCATCTCCTTTCCTTGTGACAGGATGGAGACCTCCCTGCTAACTGCTGTCATCATACCCGTGCAGCCAGACTCCTTGATAACTAACTTTAACCCTGCCCCCCAAAGTCCCTGTAGCCTCACAACAGCTATTACACAGCCTCAAACTTCTCACGCTGCCCATTTTTACATGAATCTTATCTTATGGGTCAAAAGGCCAATTGAATAGCCTGGGCTCCAGTAGCATTAAGAAGAGACACAGATTCAATACTTTAGATTTCTGGACCTGACAGGGACAGATTTGCCCATGAGGCATACTAGTAGTAATTCTATCAAATCTCAGTTATTCAATTTAGTACAGGTGTTTGAAAGTCCTAGTTAATCCCCTAAAATTACTTTTCTTTATAGGCATCAGCAACCTAATCTAGGTGAATCTAGCCTTCACAGACTGCATTTAATCTGAAACTTCTCTTGGTCGTCTAAGGAAAATAGTTCTTGCAAAATTAGAAGGCACAGTAGTTATGTGTGAAAAATATTTCTGATATGTGCCCATTATTCTAGGTGAACATGATTTTAAATAATCTGTTCTTCAACTACCTATTCTCCTTATGTACTTACAGGTTCTTAACTACAAAACTTATGTTGACAATCATTACTAATAAGATTCTGCAAATTGGTCAAGAAATAATATGGTTACCAAGTAACCCTTCCAATCTAGTGTTCCCCAGATTGTGTGTCCTAATATCTCCTATTTAAAGGAGATTCAAGAAAAGGAGTTCTAGGGTCCACAGAGTCTGGGGCATTATTAGAGGGCTCTTTGGAGAAGTAGCATAATAGGGTACTGACACTAAGGCAGGCTACAGTGAAGAATGATGTTTATAGCCTTCTGCACTGCAAACTTCTGAAAATTCCAAACACCTTTCACATCACACGTAAGTGCTGAAGAAGTGTTTCACAGTACACATCATGGCTGAGAAGTGTCAACCACCTCTAAGATCTCTGCTCCAAGACCCAGAATCTCCCTCCCAGGTCTCTACCATTTCATGGATAGGATCTCTCTTAGCCCTTGGGCTAGAACACAAAACCCTTAACTAGAAAGAAAAGTACTATTGAAGCCTGCTCTATTTTTCCATCTGAGCATCCACAAAGGGAGTATTCCCCACTTTCGGGTGCTATGATTTAGCACTATTATTATTTACTACTAATAATTTAGTGAATATGACTCAAAAGCAAGGGGATTTTGTATATACTCAGCCTTGCAGCAATTCTCAACTAAGGCAAGCTGGGTTCCTGGAAGACATTTGGCACTGTTGCTACTGGTTGTCACGACTACAGGTGGGGTTGGGGAACCAAACTGGCATCCTTCAAAGCAGTGGAGAACCGCTCCCCGCCCCCACCATCTTCTATCTACATCTACGTTTCTTCTCGCTAAAAAGGGAAGAGATGCTAGAACCACCTGCACTAGGACTGCTCTGATTGAGAAGGGGTGGTTATTGCTTCAAAAGTGACCCAAATTGATCCCAAATCCACACTGAGATCTTCAACCTAGCCACCTTCCCAAAGGCACTCTCTGTAGAACTCTTGACATCTCTGGTGTCTGAAGTAAAACCACCAAAAGCCCAATGACCAACGAGATCACGCCCACACCACTTCCCTTGTCTGCAGTAAAAAGCGCACTCCACAGGGAACAAAGCAGTGGGTTTCAGACCACGCCTTTTTACCTTCCTCAGATAATGCCTCAGCCAGCTGCCAGGGGGTAAACCGCACTGTGAGAGAACTCTCACCTACGGTTGCAGTTTCGCATGGAGGCTGAACTTTTGGCAGGAGGTCTGAACAGCAGTCCTTCTGGTGGTGCAGCCCGTGCCTGATGGTTTCTTTCAACTGCCCCGTTACACCCCTGGGAAGGACACAACCCTCATGAGGATTGATGGACATGTTTGTACAGAACATGGTTTCATATTACACTGCAAGATTCCAGGGGCTGCATAAAGCAATTACTGGCTGCTCCCTTTTCAGGACTTAGACCTTGCAAATGTTTAGGTCACACAATCTAATTCAAAGAAATAGTCCCAAAAGAAAATGATTCCCTACATACAAAATGTCCGTACATATACATATGCATGTGACTTTTCAAACGGAGGCTACAGGAAAATCAGTGGGGGAGTAGGAAGCCCAAAGCTTGACTGCTTTCACACCTAAGAGGAGTGGAGACAGATTCTCAGCTACAAAGGACTGATAGACACACTACAGTGAGAATGCAATGGAGAGCCATATCCTAACATCCTGAAGTATCTTGCTGCAAACAAAAAGCAAAGGAGAGTAAGACCACCGTGTCCTGCATACTAACAGTGGCTGGAGAACTACAAGCCTGAGCAGACACCAACTCATTCCACACTTGTGCAGCTGAGCCCCCTTGCCTAGGCTTGGGAGAACCAACTCACCTTGACACGTGGAAGGCCGTACTGTAATTCCAAACAAAAACAGGAGCCTAAATCTCCTCAGACATAATCCCCTGAACTAGCTACTCTGAAGAAACTTACGAGTACTCAAGGGGGAAAAAGGACAGAGCTCATATTTCTGAGTGCTCCTTACTGCCAGGCAGCCAGCCAGGTGCACTTACCATCCTCCATGTCCTCTTCCACATTGCTGTGCCCATCACTCAGGGCCACATTCCCATTGATCACAGGGTTCTGAGTAATTCTTGGCGGGTCATCGGTATCTCCAGCTTTAACAAAAACAAAGAAATTCCATGAGTTTTACCTTCCTGGCTTGGATTAAACAGACAAGTAAATGTATGTGTTTCAAGTCACCAATAAGTCCTACTTGCACCACAGTAAATCATTCTAATCCAAAAGGTAGTAAATGATATATTTATAAAATACGAACTTCTGCTGTTTTCAAAATGCTTAATGGGATTTGAACATAAGCCATAATAATGCATGATAATCAGCTCAATTTGCAATTATATTTATGGAATAATTGTTTCATGTATGTAAAATATTTCTTTCGATAATGAGTAATTAGCTTAGGTTTAAGAACTTTTTCTTTTTTTTTTTTTGAGACAGGGTCTCACTTTGCAATTCAGGCTGGCCCTGAGCTCAGCCTCAAACTCACATCACAGCAATCCTCCTGTCTCTGCCTCCCAAGTGCTGAGATTACAGACATAAGCCACCACGCCTGGCACTGTGGCAGCAGGTACTGATTGCTGCTGGGCGTGAGTCTCCACACCCAGTATGGTATATGGTTTCCGGGGATTGAACCCCGGCCCTTACGCTTGCAAGACAGGCACCAGAACCACTGAGCTAAATTCCCGGCCCAGTTTAAGAACTTTGATATAACTGGAAAGTCATTTTGCAATAGGTTTTACACTAAAACAATCCTACACTCATTGTAGTTACTAAATACACATGAAGCATATACATGAGA
The DNA here is from genome assembly GCA_004026965.1 of Petromus typicus. Taxonomy (NCBI): domain Eukaryota; kingdom Metazoa; phylum Chordata; class Mammalia; order Rodentia; family Petromuridae; genus Petromus; species Petromus typicus. The sequence goes on from PVIR01019983.1 coordinate 17,114, forward strand.
ACATGTGTTTGAACTCGTCTCAAGGAACATATGCTAGGCCCTTGTTCAACACATTGCTGCCCATAAAGAGCCACTGGATACATTCTGTGTAACTGTGTGTACATTTAGGAAAATACTCAGACAATGATAAAATGGGAAAGTCATTCTAAATTCTTGATAAAATCTGTCTTTTCAAACACTAATCAGGAGCTACAATTTGGCCAGGTATGGTGGTGCACTGCACACCTGTAATTTCAGCACTCAGGAGGCTGAGGCAAGAGGACTATCTTGAGTTCAAGGCCAGCCTGTGCTACACAGTGAATTTCAGACCAGCTACATAGCAGGCTACATAGTGAGACACTGCTTCAAAAAACAAAGTTCAAATTCAAAATGTTTAAGCAATTGACAAAAGGCATAAACTTCTATTTACACTTTTATTTAATGGTTTAAAAACAATTATCTCACACTGACACAGGTCTTTAAGACAGACTAAATTATGGCAAAAAAGGGCTCATACTACTTCCTGTTGCAATGCACTGACAGTCCCAGCCAGCTCACTGCCAACCAACGTTGGCTACCACAATGCCCACAAAGGACCTCCCCTGGTGCACTAGATATTTCAATAGACAGCGGTCTCTTAATTCACACTCTTGTACACACTTGGTCCAAGTGGGAGGTGTGCTCTTTTAAGTATCTGTGGGCCTGGACCTCCCTATTTCAGAGACTTTCTGCTGCTCAGACCAACACTTAATCTGATTCAGCACCGAGGACAGCGTTCTTCTTTCCTCTCAAAAACCCTAACACTATGGAAGCAATTCCAAAGCCTCTCAAATTATGTCATTCATAAAATAATCCTTTCTTTTCCTAAGCATCTCAAAACACTCAAAATATCAAGAAAAATGTAACACATTTAGACCTTTCAGATTATTTTCAATCTTGACAGTCTCTAGATGCTTATAAAGTATTAATATATACACTTGATTTTGTTGAAAAGCCATTTTCTAGCTGTGTGGGAGGCTGAAGCAGGAGATAGCCATGAATTCAAGGTCACCTTGGGATACACAATCAGATCCAGATTAGCCTGAACTACACCGCCAGACCCTGCTTCCTGCCCAAAAAACCCTACTTCTAAACAAACATGCACACTTTTAAAATAGCCCCTTGATCTCTGTGCCTTGATAAACACTGGAAGAGGAGCCACATTCCATCAATGACTATGTTTTTAGTAATGAAATGTAGTTAGATATATATATAAGACAAAGAGATGGAGAAAATTTTTGTTGGTTCTTAATTAGTTCAAACTCTCTGAAACACCTGAGCAGAGAAAATAAGACAAAGGTTAAAAAAAAAAAGCTACTTTGAAGTGTTTTCCATGCACATTTATCCTCAAACTGCATCAAATCATTCTTTAAAAAGTTCTATGAAGTGGGCCGGGGCTATAGCTCAGTGGCTCCGGCGCCTGTCTTGCAAGCGCAAGGGCCTAGGTTTGATCCCCGGTAACCACATAACAATACTGGGCGTGGAGACTCACCCCAGCAGCAACCAGTACCACACACCACAGTGCCGGGCATGGTGGCTCATGCCTGTAATCCCAGCACTTGGGAGGCAGAGGCAGGAGGATTGTTGTGAGTTTGAGGCTGAGCTCAGGGCCAGACTGAACTACAAAGCAAGACTCTGTCTCAAAAAACCTAAAAAAAAAAAAAAAAAAAGTTCTATGAAGAGTCTTTCCACAATGGAATGTTACATACATCAGTTTTCGAAGGCCTACAGTGTATCTAAAATGGTCCATGTTTGGTTACGAATAAGATGCCAAGAAATACATCAACATCTGCAATCTTTGTTACAAAGGAGCAAGGGCTGAGTGTTAGGATAGAAATATACAGTGTTCTACATAAAAGTCTTGAGTACATATTCGCCTAATGATGAGAACTGAAGAGCCTCACAGGTGGTTTTATGAAAGCAGCAGTATCTTCTACACTGTGCGTACACACTAGGTCGATGCCATAAATCTTAAAAACAATTCCCTAATAAATCGGGCACTTTAGTTTCTCAATTCAATCCTGTTCTACAGAAATGTGTTTTAACCATGGCTTACACAAATGACAGACTGTCATACACAAAACATTACTTCTAGGGTAAGAATCCCATGTAAATATAAGCACACTAACACTGATCTATTACTGTGAAGTCTAGACAAAGATTCTAGTTTTATGAATCTAGTGAAATCAAACTATGAGATATAAATAAACTCAGATTATAATCAAAAGGAGTATTTGTTGTGGTGACTTGTGATAGTGTTTTTATACCAAATATTATGGAAATTATAAAAAATCAAAACTAACTCTAATCTATGGTTCTCCACTCATAACAGTCCATAGTATGGAGTGGGAAAAATGAATAGGTTCCATTCTAGGTTTTCAGTAGTAGGATTAATTGCAACGTAATGAAGAAAGCTTAACCTAGGCATAGTGGTGCACACCTGTCGGTACTCCCAGCACTTTAGGAAGCTGAAGCAAGAGGATCACAAACTCAAACCCAGCCTTGGCATGTAATGATTTGGTGAGCCTGGTCCAAAAATAAATTTTAAAATGGGCTGAGGATATAGCTTAGTATGAAGGTGCTGGGTTCAATCACCAGTATCAATGCCTCCCAAAAAGAGGAGGAGGAGGAAGGGGAGGAGGAGAACAGGAGGCCTAATACCTTACATATTGCTAAAGAGTTTCTTGGTAGTTGGACCATAAAAGGCAAGTCAAGTAGAGAATCCTACAATTGAGCTAGATTCTCCTGAGCAGTGCCTGTCTATCCTTTTCAACAACCACATTGTTGGATAAATTTACCTTTTTAAGACCAGTGGCTATGCAATGGCAAAAAGTCACTGGCTAGCCAACCATGATGTGATCAAGGACTAGGCCCTAACAAACACAGCAGACCCCTTGAAGCTCCCAACCCAACTACCAAGGCAACTCAAGTCTATCTCCTAAAAGAACACACAGCACTACACTTCCTCATAACTGAGTTAGCTCAGCAAGAGGATTAAAATTTAATTACGACACAGCAAACCTTGGGTCAGAAATAAATGATGGAAGTATCTGATAGCCACAAAGAACTTTATACAAGGCTTCAACAAATCTAAATATGACTATCCTCATTTACTGTCAAAGATACATGTGAAGAACTGGCCTAGACAGAGTTATGGCTTATGATACACATGATCACTTTTATGCCTGACCTTTTTAGAAGGTATATTCACTGTAATTGGGCCCACAAGACAAATTTTTTGGCACAACTATCACAAACACCTAAGAATTTGGATATGTTTGGCAAAGTCCAATAATAACAGCATGCAATGCCTCAAACAGAAAGTCCTTGGGACTGGGAGCTTTGTAGTTCAGTGATATAGTGTTGCATAGCATGTAGCAAGTCCTGGGCTCAATTCTCAACATTAAAAACAAAAACATAGCCATTGATATGCTAATTTGTATAAATTACCATTCCAGAGTATACAACACACTCAAATTTTTGTTATTAAATCAGAGGCATAATTTATGCCTGTTGAGTGAGGTTTGATGGCACACAGGCTGTAATTCCAACACTCAGGAGGCTGAAGCAGGACTGCTCTAGGTCAAGGCCAGCCTGAACTACATAGCGAGACTCAAGCAAAGGAGATACAGAACATCTTAAGGAAGGATGGAAGGATGGACTATCCTTGGCTAGTTATAAAGTCTACTTCTTTTTAATGATGATGCTTATATTCAGCTTTCTCCCACGGACTTCCATTTGTGATGTCATAACACAGAACTCCTATCCCCATCGAAGAATACTTAATTACTATGGAAATCAAGCAGCAATAATTTAATATATGAATCTCATCCCTGGTTCGGAGAAGAGACCAGAAAAATCAGAATTCTACCTTGTGACTCTGACATTTTTCTGTCACAAGATTACTAATAATGAGGGTGGGGGTAACATACCAAATGCCACAAGGAAACTCAGTCCTAAGTAAGAGTCTGTTGACTACCACCAGGTGGTGCCTGAGATCTGCTTGATCTAGCTCTGCTTGAGTCCAGGATGGATCTGCACTAAGCTCACCCAGGACAGACACAGAACACAGAACACATGGCCAACTCTTTGTCCCAGTACTGATCTTCATTACCAAATCTATCGATCTCATATTTCATGTCAAAAATTCCTCTAGGCTTTTATTTTCTGCCTAGCTCCCATCTCCCTTATCTCCTCCCCACAATGAACTTATCTAAGAATATTACTTAGTATTCTTTATCCAGACAAAGGAGAACACCAACATCTTTCTGCAATACTAGACCAGTACTACTCCTTGACGGGCAATCTCAAACACATTTCAGAATAGCTGAGAACTGTCTATACTGGCTCTGAAATCTCGAATCACCTTCTCTCCCAAGTATGTGGATCCCAGCCATGTCTCATGGCTCTGCAGTAGCCTGTGGGAGTTGAGGGAGAAGAGATTCTTTCTTCCACATCAGAGTGACTGCATAGAATCTCCAGGGGCCCTACCCCTCAGCATTCTTTTTTTTAAAGCATCCTGCAAATTTGTCTTTAGGATCAGAAACACATGCCAACAACCTCATCAATTTAGATAATGTGGCCCAGGAACAGAAAGAGGATGTATAATAGAAAAAGTGATGGAATCTTAAATTAAGCCTTGAATTTTGATAAGTAGTACTGTACAAGGGACAGTTTCTTAACTGTGAGAAATGATCCCGGGTAACCTCAATTGTTAACACTGAGGGAGGCTGGTTTGCCATAGAGGCACACTATGTACAAACTTTGCAATTTTCTGTAAAATTACTCCAAATTTTAAAAAGCAACAGAAAAATGATTCAAGCCTAAGGGATAAAGACAATAACTGATGTAAAACACAGAATTTCAGCACCTTGCATCCTGGGCCTGTCTGTCTAACCTATCTCTTGCTTGCTTACCTTTGCAGTACTGAGTTTTGGGCCCAGGCCTTTGCAGTGAGCTAGCTACATTCTCAGTGCCCCTCCCACCCCACTCCCTTTGTATTTTGAGGTAATGAATTGTCCAGCGAAGCTCCAATTTGGGAACTTCCTGCCTCAGCATCCCAGGAGGCTAGCATTACAAGTGTGTATCACCATGCCTGATTTAAAACCTATTCAAAGACTTGTTACGTGCCTGGTCTTGTCTGAACTTTCTCCATAATAATGAGAAGGCACAAGGTAATGTAGGGTAGGGTGTCTTCCCCACTTCTGGAGAGGCCTGTGGGCTATCGGACTGAGGTCACTGCCCATTGACTTGTAGTTCCAAGAAACAGTATAGAGCTAAGCTCGGTGGTTTTGGTACCTAGCATGCTGGGGAGCCTGAAGTGGGAGAATGAGTCCTAGAGTGTGACACTTTAGTCTGTACAATCAGAAAAACACCATCCCAGGCATGCTGGCACACATCTGTAATTCCAGCACTCCAGAGCCTGAGGCAGGAGTGCTGTGAGTTTGAGGCCAGCTCAAACATTGAATTCAAGGCCAATCTTAACTACATGGCAAGATTCTGTCTCAAAAAAGGGAAACCCAGAGTGATCACATAGCCTTCTCTTACTTTGCCCTTACAGCACCATCTTGCAATGCAAACAAATAGGCCCGGCATCATCCTAACAAAGCCCTGATACTGAATTAACACACCAGTCCTACTTAGAACTCTACATTACTCGTGCTCACTGGTATATGTAGTGCTGTGCTATTTTAGCACATGCATATGCCCGAGTGTCCACCATCAGTCAAGGTACTGTAGAGTTCCAACACCGGGATCCTTCCTGCTGCCCTGATAACTACTCCACAACCTTAGCCCCTGGCAAACACTAAGCTGTCTTTAATGTAAAAAATGGTATATTAACAGACTTACCATATAATGTTAAAACATTCAGAGTAGGGGGTGACCAGTGGTTAGCTGTTGACCTGCTGACCCTTGGGGCTGTTTCCAGTGTGAAAATGGCACAAACAAAAAAAGCTCCAAATATTTCTGCACAGGTCCTGGATTTGTATTTATTTTTACTCTTGGATTTGGGGGCAAGGATGAACTCTTTAAGCAGACAAATATCAGGCTGGCAAACAATGCAGGGATGAGAAGGGGAGCCAGGCCTTCGTCACTCAAACCCAGTACAAAAGAAACAACCGCCAGATGTTCCTGCCACCTCTGTTCTTTTGCAGTGCATGCACACACAGTATGCAGTTTTTCCATGAAGGAAAAACACAGACTATTACTCATACTATATGGTCAACTTACAGTCCTCTCAAGTCAGGATACACATGTACATAAAAATGCACAGATTTAATTAAATGTTTTACTCAACACAAATGACTATTTCCAATTTTTGTTCACCCCAAGTGACCCACAAACAACTTGTCTGTCCTGTTCTCTCTTTCTATGCATCAGATCACTAGACTATCCTTCTGGTCTCCACAGGAGTCAGTCATGCTTTGTCCAATGCAGCTATGCACAACATTAGTATCCAATAGCCAGACTATATCAAATGGCTCTTAACACTGGGCCACACGACCAGCTTCTTTCCGCAAACTCACATGCCATTCAGGAAAACTTCTGCAGTGTTTAACACAAAGCCCCATCACATCCTGATGTTCCAGCTTACAACAGTGAATTTTAAAAATCTGAGCAGGGTGTGGCGGTGCACATCTGTAATCCCAGCACTCTTGGAGGCTGACTGTAAGAGGATCACATGTTTGATCCCAGCCTGAGCAACTTGGCAAGACCATCTCAAAACAAGTTTTAAAAGACATGGATCTGTAGCACAGTGTGAACAAGCCCAATCCCCAGTGTCACAAAAACCGAACAAAATAAAGACCACTTAGTGCAGAAAGCAAAATAGAAGCAAGAAGGCTGTCTGACTGCCAAACAGGAGAAAGTATAGCAAGATAAACAAGGGGTTGCATGCAGCCAGAACTGCTTCTCACAGAGGGACAAAAGCCAGGTGAGTCACCTGTGGGTAACGAGACGGCACAGAATCAGCCCTCTCCATGGTGAAGGAGATGGACAGGAAGCCACGGGCACCACAGTAAGGGGACTGTGCCCCATGAAAAGCAGGCTGTGAGTTACCACACTCCTTCTGAAGCTCCTGAGAGTCGGACTGGACACTCCAAGGGAGCAGGGCAGATGGGATGCTGGGGAGAAAACAGCAGTCTCCTCTGTGTAGAGAGGCTCAGGTAAGGGCCTGGACTGTGTCGAGGCCTCATACAGAACCCAGAGGTAATGAAGTTCTCAAGGTATAAGAAAGTCAGGAAGTGAAGGTCAGAATTATCTCTGCTTCCACCTCAGATTTCCAAACTCAGTAGTTCAAGTTTTCCACCTCTCCCTTAACAGTTGACCAGGCAACGTCACCCTTGTCAGCCAAGAAGCATACCATTCCCAGTCCAACATTAAAGTGCTCATGGGCCAGGAGACTCACAAATACTTCCCAACTCTCCCTTCACACGTGCCAAACTAGTGTGCAAGACTGTGTGGGAGCAGACAATTATGGAATATGGTCCTATGTGGGAAACTTCAATTACACTTCAAACTTAATAACTGAAGATCCTTGTACCTTGTACCACTGAGTAGTGGTGAAGCCTATGACCTCAAAACGGGGGAAGCTGAGGCAAGAGATCACCACTAGTTCAAGGCCAGCCTGAACCACAGAGTAAAACCCCACCCACTCTCTAAAAAACACAAACAAAAGGGGCTGGGGGATATAGCTCAGCTGTGCCACACCTGTCTGGCAAACTCAAGGTTCTAAGTTTGATCCCCAGTACAGGGGAGTAGGGTTCGTCTTAGCTCATTATTACATGACCAAAGATACTATGAGTTTCTCCTAAGTGATAGCCATAGTCTACTTGCCTGTAATTCCCATGAGTTGTATTAATAAAAACGTGTCAGGTGCTCTATGGCCTAACATTTCTTTCCCAGTTGTGCATTTCAGGCCAAGGTTTGGCATTCAAATGGCCCAGGATCAAGAGCTGGGTGGACCCCAGGTTTGGCAGAATAAAAAAGGACAAGCCCGCTTTTATCATCATGCTAATTAGAAGGTGGAAGATTTCACAAGGTGACAACAGAAGTGGAGGGCAAGTACAGTAGCTAGGCCGTGGGCTTGGAACCACAGGGCATGGATGTGCACCTTAGCCACTGAGCAGAAAACCTCCAGAAGACCACAGAATCAACAGCAGCCACGTAGGCAGAGACCTTAGATAAACAAGATTCTAGGTAGAACATACCACAAAAGAAAAATAAGTGAATAAGGGTCCTGGGAAAGGTGGGAGGTGGCAGGTGGGGAGCACCTACGCCATGGTGGCGATCCAGAACTACATTTTAGATGCTCCTGTCTGGCAAGTATCCTTGGAAGGCACTGTGACACTCACAGAAGAGCCCTGTCAGACCTCAGAAGGTCCCAGGCCTTGGACCTCGGCCAACTCCCTCCCACCCCATCTGCCTGACCATCACAGGCAAGAGGGAGGGTCTCTCCATACTCCTCGGCTGGAGCACGGTGAGAATGATGACTACTCTGATCCTGATCCCCTCCATAGAAAGTTTTATCTCTTGTGTTCTCTAGAAAAGATACTGTCAGTCACTATATATCCCTTTGGTCCCCTTATTTACAGTAAACTTGGCTGAATGAATCACAAAAGTGAAGTGTCTTGACATGATTTTGTACACTGGTGCTCGGGCTCCACGTGTGCCCATGAGGCTAGCAAGAAATGCCCCTGTCTTCATGGGTCCTCTGCCTGGGCTCCTGCGGGGAAGGCTATTCCCACCCACTTTCTCTTTGGTATGTGTATTTCTGAGACAAGGTCTTCTTACATAGTTTAAGCTGGTCTTAAATTTACTATGTAGCCCAGGTTGCCCTTGAACTCACGAAGATCCTCTTGCCTCAGTCTCCCAAATGCTGGAAATACAGCCTATCCATTTTCAAAGGTACTGCAGCCTCATGGCTGAAGTAGTCCTGTTCTGTTGAGCTTTGAAGTTCTGAAACAATTCTGATTTAAATTAGCTACATTCATAAAAATAAAGCCCCAAAGACAGCCATATGTATAATGTGATCCTAAATAAAACCCTCTGGGGCTTTGTTTGCTTTACTGTGCAAATGCACCCATTCCCCAGAAATCATCCTAACTACCAACCATGTCTGTCCAAATATCATGTTTCTGATATGCGGTGAGGGCCAAGGAACATATAATACTGTACAACCAACGATGTAATTGTCTGTACTGCTTTCTTACACACAGTCTCTTCCACAAAAGAAACAAGATTATCCGCTCAAATTGTGGGGCCCGACGTGGTGAGCCCAGAGGACAGGTAAGCCAAGCGCTGTGGTCCACATTGGTAACTCCAACACTCAGGAGGATAAGGTGGGAGGGAAGGTTACTCAATCTGGAGGCCAGCCTGTGATACACCTGCACTGCAAACGCAGCATGACATCAGCTCAAACACGAAACACTGACAAAAACAATTTCTAGAAGACACAGGCACAGAACAGAACCCCAACTACACAACAGACAGTACTGAGAACCAACAAGTGGGATCACATCACATCAAAAAGCTTCCACATGGCAAAGTAAACCAGAGTGGAAAGACAATCTACAGAACAGACAAAACTTGTCAGTTTTCCTCAAAGAACTAACATTTAGAATACATAAAGAACTAAAAAAACACTGACCTCGCCCCAAAAAAGGACTCGATCAAAAAATGGTTAATTGAAATGACTCTTCTCAGCATCTGTCTGCCAGGCACAAGGTCCTGTGTTCAACCCGATACCAAAAAAACAAAAAAAAAAACCAAAAAAAACCCTTCTCAAGTAGTTCAGATCGCCAATAAACACACAAACACCACTGGCCATTAGAAAAATGCAAATGAAAACAACACTGAAATCAAATAATAAATGCTGGGGAGGAGGAGTGCTCTACATTGATAGTGGTAATAATTAGTACAAGCTCTATGAAAATCAGTATGAAAATTCCTTAAAAAACTAAAATTCCACCTGATCCAGCTATTCTCCCTCTAGGTATCTTCCAAAGTGCCAAAACCCATCATGCTGCAATCATACACACAAGCTAATGTTTACAGCAGTACAATTCATAATAGCTAAATTGTGGAAACAGCCTATAGGCCCATCAACAGACAAGTGGGTACGAAAATATTGTATTTATACACAACGAAGTACTACTCTGCCTTAAAGCATAATAAACTGGAGGAACTCAGATAAATGGGTGCATCTTGGGACCACATATTAAGTGAAACAAATCAGACACACAAGCATAGAAATCCTGGTTTCTCTTGTAACAGAAACCAAAAATACATATGTAGAGCACAACAACAGATCAAAAATAGTAAGAGATCTTTTGCTTTCTTTCTTTTTTTTTTTTTCCTGAGACAGGGTCTGGGTTTTGTAGTTCAGGCTGGCCTTGAGCTCAGTCTTGAACTCACAGCAATCCTCCTGCCTCTGCCTCCCAAGTGCTAGGATTACAGGCAAGAGCCACCACACCTTGCACTGTGGTGTGTGGTACTGTGCGCGTGAGTCTCCACACGCAGCATTGTTGTATGTGGTTACCTGGGATCAAACTTGGGCCCTTGCACTTGCAAGACAGGCGCTGGAATCACTGTAAATCCCTGGCCCTGAAGAGATCTTTTTCAAGTGGGAAATGGGAATGAAGGAAAAAAATATAAATAAAAGTTTTGTAAATGGGAAGGGGACCAAGAATTAGAAGAAGCCAGGAGATGAGAGGGGACAAAAAGAATTAAGACATGTTACGTACATGTGCCAATTCTCTGCAATAAATGTACCAATTGTGTACTGTACACATGTACCCTCCAGAAAAGCACCAACCAAGCACCATGGGAAGAGAGCCTAGCATGTGCGATAGAGAACACAGCACAAAGGATGGGTACCAACTGATGAGAAACACCTACAATCCAATGTAGGCACTAAAATAACGTCCAAAGTGCACACAGTGTCCTTATACGGAGCTGGGTGACAGCCATGGAGTCATGAGCACAACCTATGAGGAAAGGGGTGGTCTCCTTGCCTTTCTGCTTCCGTGCTATTTGTATGCTTTCAGTGTATGTCACTGACACGCACACGCACACGCACGCACTCAGAGCAAACAGCCTCTGGAAGCTGCAGAAGATGGAAGGAAAGGAGAGGAATCCAGGCATGGTGGCACACTAAGGAGGCTGAGGCAGGAGGCTCCAAGGCCAGCCTGGGAGTGAGACCGTTGCCAAAATCCAAAAGAAAAAGGGAGGAGGAAGAAAGGAAAGGAGGGGGCACCAGCTGGCACCCTGAGCAAAGGGCTCCCCTGGCCTGTGACAGCTGTCTGCACATTGGCGAGTGGCAACACTGTGCTCTAGATGCTTGCTTCCACTCAAGAACAATTTAAACACACAAGCCAGGCAAGGGTCAAACAGATCATGCTATTTAAAATTTCCAAACTTTAAATAGGTCCCTTTATTTGAATAAAACCAAACAAGAACAACTTACACAAGAAAGACTGAACTGCTTGATTTCTTTTATAACTCAACACAGGATCTCCCCCAACCCTACGCCACCTATGACCCGGACCACATTTTACTCTCCTGCCATTTAAAGCCAGGGAAACTAGAGACCAAAGGAATTTTTTTTTTTTTTTGAGACAGGGTCTCGCTTTGTAGTTCAGGCTGGCCTTGAGCTCAGCCTCCAACTCACATCACAGTAATCCTCCTGTCTCTGCCTCCTGAGTGCTGGGATTACAGGTGTGAACCACCACGACCAGCACTGTGGTATGTGGTACTGGTTGCTGCTGGGTGTTGAGTCTCCACATCCAGTACTGTATGTGGTTACCGGGGATCGAACCCGAGCCCTTGAGTTTGCAAAGCAGGCACTGGAACCACGGAGCTAAATCCCCAGCCCAACCAAAGGAATTTCAAATGATTCTTGGAAGACTTTTCCTGTGAATAGCAAAGGAGATCTGGCCTTGTTTTGGGGACTTGGGAGTGGTACATTGTCCAAACTAATGGAGCTCTTCGACATTCACTGTGCATCTGTAACTTAAATGAATACTAGCCAGTCTCGAGATGTCACACTCAAGGACTCAAGACACTGTTACTATGCTCTAGCCAAATAAACCCATATTCCTAGTCACAAACCCAACCTGAAACTACACATTTAAACACACATACAGTCAAAAAGCTGGATGTGTGGGCTGGGGATGTGGCTCAAGGGTAGAGTGCCTGCCTGGCATGTGTGAGGCCCTGTGATCCATCCACCAAAAAACGGGCAGATGTCCTCAATAGCTACAAAGAAGCTGAGTCATGCTGGGTGTGGTGGCACAGGCATGGTGGCACGGGCGTGCAGGAACACACACACACACACACACACACACACACACACACACACACACACCTGGAGTCCCAGTACTCCTGAGGCTGAGGCAGGAGAACTGCCCTTAGTTCAAGGTTACCCTGGGCTACAAGAGTTAGTTCAGGGTCAATCTGAACCACACTGGGTGATTCTGCAACTCACTCTGAAGTTTCAGTATCAATACAGCATTGGGTGCTGGCAAAGGGGACATAGAGGGACCCATAGAACTGAGTCCAGACACAGACCCAAACAAACATCATCTGATTCTAACAAAGAATCCAACTGAGAAAAGACCTCCTCCAAATGGACATCCATAGACATGGAAAAAAGGATCAAACATTTCCCACAAATCTCAACCTAAATCTCACACCTTTCACATGCGAATTCAGATCTTTATCAAATACAGGAACAATATAATGCCAAATATATGTCCCCAAAGTAAAACTCTGATAAATTGTATTTCAATAAAATTAAAGGATTTTGCACTGTGACTGTTAAAGAGAATAAGCAGACCTGCTACAAAGAAGTTACACCCCAAATATTCACAGCTCTCAGTAACACATGAAAACATCTGACCATTAGCCTGCATCCTTCCCCCTGGTCCCTGCAGAGGTAGCCTCCACGCTCCCAGTACTAGCCAACCCAGCCCTCACGCACCTGCAGACCAGCAGCAGACCCCAGAGAGCAGCACTTCTCTAATAGATATTTTCTGGGCTTAGATAATTTTCATAAATTATCTGGACTTCCCTAAACAGACCATGGGCCCCTCCCCACAATCCCTACTTAGGAAACACACTGCATGATTTGAAGGGTAGAAGGTAAGGGGCAGCCACGTGTTCTGCCTTCTGAGCCTCTAGCTCTCTTAGGAGGGTACTAGCTCCACCACCGGAACTGGAGACTTGGAAGGGCGAGAAGCTTGTGTGGATGGACTACAGCTCAGCGCCACTCCCCAGCTGCCCACTTCGACTCATCTTCCCTTGAAGACTGCACCTTGTGGGCACCAGCTCCAGTGCCAAACCCAGACAGAGACCACGTAGCCAACTCCCGCAGTATGGTGCAGTGTACAGTGTAATCTCAACAGTCAAATCCCTCCACCTGTTGTCTCTCAGGGGTTCTTCTACAGATGAAAGCCTCCCCTCACAATGAGCGTCCCTCCCAGCCTGTATCACCCAGTCAATCCCACCCATTCCTAGCCACAAAACTTCAAATCTCAAAAAAAAAAAAAAAAAAATCCTGAATAAAACCTCAGATGTAAGAATCGTGAGGACCTACACATCTTTCTCATCCTGTATAAGTCATGGTGAGGTTTCACAATACAGTGCTATTCTGCAATAATAGGAATGAGGCGCTGACACATGGTACAACAAGATGAAGCTTCGGGACATTATGCTCATAACGACAGAAGCCAGACACAGAAGGCCACATCTCTGTGGCTTTATTTATGGGAAATGCCCAGTACACTGACAGAGCAATGATGGTGAATGATGCCAGTGGGTACAGGGTGTTTCAAGATGATGAAAATATCCTAAAATTGTGTTGACAGTCAACACAACTGTGAAGATACTAAAACCCACGGACTGTATACTCTACAAGTCAACTGTAGGATGTGAATTATAACGCAGTGATTTAGGGCCAGGGATATAGCATAGTGGCACCATGCCTGCCTGGCAAGCTCAAGGTCCTGAGTTTGATTCCTGGTACTGAAGAAAAAGTAATTATTTTTAAAAGCATGGTGATTACTACCATATTGTACCTATAAATAAG
>PVIR01019984.1:0-31214 GCA_004026965.1 Petromus typicus
TAATGGGGATTTGTACCAGTATAAGACACAACTTAATTCTCATTTTTTCCCATAGCCCCACCCACCCTACCACCCCCCCATATATATAAAATTTGTTTCCTTACTTTTTTGTTACAATCTCAACATTGTCCCCTTTCACCTTATTTTACATTGAGCATTTTCTATTTCACAATATATAACATACAATGCGAGGACTCATAAGAAGATCTAATTTTGTAGGTGAGTCTAAGTAAGTAGCACCTCATGGAAAAGGAAACCATTGGAATTTAGCAGATACTGACTGTCTGTTCTAGGGAGATTGGGTTATTCTGTAAATTGTAACAGCCATGTTTTTATATTTTATTTTATTTTATTTTTTTTAGAGACAGGGTCTTGCTTTGTAGTTCAGGCTGGCCCTGAGCTCAGCCTCAAACTCACATCACAGCAATCCTCCTGCCTCTGCTTCCCAAGTGCTGGGATTACAGGCATGAACCACCATGCCTGGCACTGTGGTATGTGGTACTGATTGCTTCTGGGCATGAGTCTCCACGCCCAGTATTATATGTGGTTACCAAAGATCAAACCCGGGTCCTTACACTTGCAAGACAGGCGCCGGAACCACTGAGCTAAATCCCTGGCCCTAGCCATGTTTTCATATTTTAGATTTGTTAAGGAAGAACACGAAGTATAAGTGTAACCTGAACCCACTCAATAAGTTTTATGCCAATAAACACATTACTGAGAGGCTGGGGATGTATTTGTACTGAAAGTACAGCTTATTTGGTAACAGATATCACTTGATAATCTTCTATATCAAATTTGTCTTTTTGTTGACTATGTCTACTGAATATTTATTGCATCTATCAAGACAGAATAAATATTGGCATGCTGAACTGTTCAGATTTTATAAAAAGACTATGAATGTGTTATTTTTTGTTTTTAACTACCACTATTTCTCCATCTGCTTTTCATAGGTTTCTGCCAAGTGGAAGAACACAAAAAATAGACTAGGCCAAACACTACCATTTGTTCAAATTCTGTGTTTGTTTCCAATGGAATAGCAAGTAATTGAATAATGAGGTGTTGTTTCTGTTTACTGAAGAAGCTTATTACCCAGAAGACCTGGTAGAAGGTGTGTTGGGTGCTTGGTGAGGGAGAATACAGAGGAGTTGAATTCCATTTTATCACAAGAAAAAGATGAGCGTGGGGGGAGCTGGGTATGTGAATTAGCTGACTTGGCTTAATCATTTCACAGTGCAGCAAAACATCACATTGCTCATTCTAAATACATGTAATTTTATTCTGTAAATCAAATTTCCATAAAGCTAGAAAATAGATTTTTAAAGGACTTAGCTTCATTGTGGTATAGGCAAGGGTCATCTGATTAACCAGTTTTTTTTTTTTAATTTAAAAATTTCAGTTACAAATTTGATTATTTTCCTATGTATTTTTTTTTTTTAGCACTTTCTGCATCCCAAACCCTTTTAATTATACAATGCAGTCCTTTTTTTTTAAACCAAAACATAGCAAGTCATGCCAGGAGCTCTTCTTATTCAGCAGAGGACAATGCCAAGTCTTCCTTGCTGCAGTGCTACAGAGCTGCTCTTGGTTTGTATCTAATCCTCAAATAGGATAATTTGGCTTGTCCAGCAGATCATCATCAAAATAAGTTTGTTTTTGTTATTGTTTAATATATTCCTGGAGGACAGCTCATTACTATTTCTGGATTAGTAAAGATCAGTTTAGGGGCTTAATAAAAGTTCACTGAAATGATTTGACAGGGGAAAAAATATCTCTAAGAAAAAAGATACTCCTTGTTTTTGTGGTTCTGTTTTGTTTATGCTAAGGATTGAATTCAGACCTCATACAAAGTCCCATCCCCCGCCAGCCCTTTTTATTCTTTTAATTTTAAGACAGGATTTACTAAATCACTAAATTGCCTGGATCATGTTTAAATTTGTAATTCTCCTGTCTTAGCCTCCCAGAGTGGTGGGATTACAGGTCCCACTGTATCGGGCTTTGTTCCCACTTGGAGAGAATGTCAGAATCGGTCACTTTGTGGTCAGTCTCCCTTCTCACTTTTGTTTCTCCTTAGTGAAATGCTGTGATTTGAAGCTGGAAATTCTCTCAGTTGATGAGATTCCCTTTTAATACCATAAATCCTGTTCTCTCATGATATTTACACTCAATTTGTTTTATCCAAAATCTTTCTTTCTGTTGGAAATGTAAACTCAACACATATCACTGTGGCATTGATACTGTTCGTTTAACACCCACTAGAATAAAGGTTTTATTCTGCAGATTATGAAGCTTATATATTTCTAGAAGTGATAAGTTTTGCAAGATCATAGAAATAAGTCCTAATAACCCAAGGCGCAGAATTTTGTGCCTTTGTTGATGTCTGGTGCTGTTAGTGGTCCAGTTGAATAAAAGCCATCATGTCTTATTTGTTTTGCTATTTCTATATATAATGTAATTTGAAAAAACCAATAAAAAGAGGATTTTTTTTCTACAAGGAGAATGTTCTCTCTTTATGAGAGTTTTTTGGAGAGTGATAGTAGGTTAAAAGTCCAAAGCCCTTCTGTTTTTAAAATACTAGCGTCAGATGAAAGTTGATAATGTCAGTAAAATTGCTTCATGGATGGTTTTTATGTACCGTAGCCCTCATCCGGGATATTTTATGCACTTTCTTTTTTGAGTTTGAGGGGAGTATCTGTCATAATTTTTTTCTTTTTTTTTTTGAGACAGGGTCTTACTTTGTAGTTCTGGCTGGCCCTGAACTCAGCCTCAAACTCACATCACAGCAATCCTCCTGCCTCTGCCTCTGTGTTGGGATTACAGGCGTGAGCCACCACACCCAGTACTGTGGCATGTGGTACTGGTTGCTGCTGGGTGTGAGTCTCCACACCCAGTATGGTATGTGGTTACCAGGGATCGAACCCGGGCCCTTGCACTTTCAAGATAGGTGCTGGAACCACTGAGCCAAATCCCCAGCCCTGTCATGATTTTTTTTTTAATTGAATTGGAAAATATTCTAAGTGGAATGCTGTGCAAATTCTCAGCATAGCACCCTGTTCCATGGGTTTTCTGCTCCTGTAATGTGATCTTAAACCTAGGTATCAAATGGTTATTCTGGATCTTGTCTGATTCAGCCCATGTGGAAGTAACTGTCACTCTTATGTTAACTCTGACCTTCTTTGAAAGAAGCTCTTTACTTTGTCTCTTTCTCATCTCTAGACCCTATGAACATACTCTTTTTGACCCTGACTACTATGTGGACTGTAGAGGAACAGGAGTCAGGCCTTGTGAACCCTGAAAGGTTAGAAACAGGAGAACTACTGTGGAAAGCAGCCTCTTGATTGTGAGGGACATCCCAAGGTCCAGCCCATTCTAATCCCTGGCACAGTGCGATCTTAAGCTCCTCATGCCCTTGTCTTCCTTTCTGGGAAGACCCAGTATCTGTTGTGTATATAGAAGGAGCTGGAAGAATATTAACTAAGATCTGAATGAGATAATGAATGTCGTGTAGTCTTTTGTTTGATAGGTTGATTAGGTGAAGAAGACTGTTGAAGTTCATAGAAAAGGCATAACATGTCAAGTGTGGTGACAGTCAACTGTACAGGACATGGAAACTGGAGCATAAAGTGAGGTGGTAGACATTTCTCCTTAAAACAGGATTCTGTGTGTACAGCCATGCTGGATGTGAAATAGAAACTCCAACTTCTTAGCTTCTTGTTCCACGTCTGGACCAGGATTTTAAAAAATTATTCTGAAAGACTGTGACGTTTTTGGCTACAAACAAACCTTTTATAGATATCATTGGAGAAAACCAGCCAGAGGAACCCAAGGCTGCAAACTCAGCCCAGTACCGGCTGATGCTACTGCACTGTTCAGATGGGATGGGTTATTTGTGAGGGGAAGCAGCTCACTGTGGGATACAGAATCAAGGGGCTCTTCTTCCTGAGTGCTCAGGCTGTGTTCTGCTGGGTGAGCTGTACTGCCTGCTCAGAGATCTCTCCTCTGTAAGGCTGTCAGTATTGTGATTCTAACTATGGGCTGGCGAGTGCACAATCACTAGTGTTCCTTGACATGGCTCTTGGGTGAGGCAGGAGGCTATGGAGAGACTCATTGATATTTCTTTTTTTCTGTAGCTTGTTGATATTATCTCATCAACACTGATTTTAGCAGCAATTGGGTTTTCTAATAAACTTCTGTGTCTTTTGACTATGAAAAATACATTTAACTGTGTATGGCAGATATTACTGTGGCCTAGAGATCAAGGAACAGTGACTCTGTTTTTGACTTTGCTGGTGAAGATTGGTTATGGGCTGTGTTAGCAGAACTGTTGCAATCTGGTATTTTTCTTTTATGGAAAGGAATCAGATGTCTTTCTGACTTAGAAAATATTTGATGCCCTAGAAATTTCTTGAGGGTTAGTAGCTACATAAGTTATCAAAATTATGCTGAAAGATTTTAGAGAAAGACAGTACAAGGGAAATACAGAAATGTAATATCTTAAAGTCCTTATTTCCCTGAAAGGATATATTTTTCCTTTTCTTATCTACATATTAATTTTCTAATATATTAATATCTGTGTACTAATCTTTTGCTTTTTTTTTTACTGGATGAAAACACATTCACCCTTTTCAAGGATAATTCCTCCATTTTCTACTACTTTCATTTATTTGAATAACTTTCAGAGTAGCAAAGCAAATTTCGCTCCCTTTTCCTTTTATGTATTAATCTTCTTTTCTCCTGTGGCTCCTTTAACAACAATATAGTAAAATTTCTCATCTTCCTGAAGCTCCCTCTTTCAATCTCAACTCCTTTCAGTATGCTACATAATTTTAGTTCTTACCATTAAGTATATTCAAATCTCTTTTTGAGTTAGGTGTTTTGTCAGGTAGTGGGGCTGCATAGAGGAATGAAAATGGTGTCTACTTACTTTCAAGTGGCTCATGGCCTGCTGCAGGATGAAGAAAAAGCAGCCATTCTAGTAGACTGTGCCATGTGCAAGGATGAGTTAGACATAGGATGCTGGAGGATGTGCTAGTCCATGGGGACCTGTGACTCCATCTCAAAGACTGGAAACCTTTCTCCAAATAGGTGATTATGCAAGTTGAAGGTTAGTAGGGAAAGCATGAAGTTCTTCACTGACAAACATAGAAATATGAAAATATAAATATAGGTATATGGTTTATCTGAAGAGGAGGAATAGAGGGTATGGTTTGGTGGGTAGGTAGGGTGTGAATAAGCCTGTGGGCCATGCAAAGGAGTGAGTTTCCTGTCACTTTTGCAACAGATTACCATACATGGAATTGCTAAAGCAGCATGAATTTATTATTTTATTACTTTAAGGGGTGATGAGGTTGTTAAGAGAGGTTCATGCCTCTGTTCCAGGCTGGTTACCTCGATTGCTGGTTGGGTGTGCAAGTGTGTGCATCAGGTTCTGCCTCTGGTACGCATGTCTGTTGTCCTTTCACCTTCTGCAGTGTTATGCCAGCCTCTCCGGCCGTTCCTGCTTTGCTGTTGGTCTTTCTAGTCCCTAGAAGCTTGAACCAAAATAAACGTTTTCCTTCTAATTACCTTGTCTATGGATCTTGTTAGCTCAATAGAAAATGGATTGAGGCCGACTGAATGATTTCAAAGTCTAATTCAAGGGCTTGTATTACAGAGCCTTTGAAACACTTTTGCAAGTGTTTCTGGGTATAAACTTGAACATGTCCCGTATTTTGTTACAACTAATGACAAATAAGAGCAGAGTTTCTTGATAATATGGGTAACATTTATCTTTGAATCTCTTCTTATGTTTTACTGTTCAGTGAATACCCATATACTTCCTGGCAGGAGTCAGTCTTGGAATTATATCAAATATAAATCCTGAAGTACTAAAATTAAGATCAATGACTTCTCTTTGGCCTGTTTACAAATATATCTCATAAGGAATAATACTTGGGATGTCTCCATTTGGGAGTTGCCTTTCCAAGTCACAATAAGTATTTGTGCTACACTTAGTTTAAATGAAAATGCTTTCCAGGGAAGTTTTGAAATGTACTGTTGATAGTAAATACCTGAAAAAAGTTTCTATTTTGGCTCAAAGTAATGGACACACTTTTATTTTTTACCACAAGTTTTATGTCCATCTCATACAACTTTATGATCCTGTTAGTGCCATAAAGAAGCCATGAGAGAGTCTAGAAGGTCCCCAAGGATTCTGAATCTTCCTGGGTTTATTTTCTCGGTTAATAACATCACTCCCTGTTTTTAACCTTTGAGCTCCACAGTCATCTTTGCTCTCCTTCTCTTTGTTCATCTCACCACAAAGATCTGCCTGTTCCCCTCTGAAATGACTCATCATTTTCTACCTCGTATTTTTCCTGAACTCCTGAAATAACCTTTTATCAAATCTATGTCCACCCTCCCCAGTCTTACTTTATTCTGATTATTGTCCCTATATGAGCCTTTGGAAATGCACCAGTGCACATATCCTACATAAACCATTTGGTAGCTCAGAGTGCTACCAAACATTAAGGCCCAGGCTGCCCTCCCTGGGTCTATCTCACTCTGTGCTTAGTTATTTTTCTGCTAATTCTGATCAGAATTACCTTTCTTTACCTGCATTCCTAGATTCTATGTTGAATTAGTGAAGAGTGACATTTTCAAAGCTCGAACTCAAAGACTGTTTTCTTCATGGGCCTTTTCTCCCTCCTACTGACACTACAAGTGTTTTCACCATGTTAATGTTAAGTCTTTTAAGGGTCTACATTCCCATTTCTCACTCCTGCTTATTATTCTAAATCAATATCCTTACTGAACAATTGCTTTGTAATAATCCTTGGATTCTTGGTTTGGGTGGAATCTAGTTAAAGTCTGATCTTGGGCACCTCATTGACTCCTGGTCTCTAGTTCTCTCCTTCCTTTTCTTCTCTATTTCTTAAAAATCCCCTAGTTTCTAAAGATTCTGACTCCTAATTGAATTGAGCCTCAGGCCTCAAGAACAGTCTTGCCTTTGTATTTTGCAAATGTGAGGGAACTGAGCTTATGTTTTATGAAAGGTTAGGAGGTAGATACCACCCAACAGAGAGTCCAGTCAAGGTGGCAGTATACGTTCCTTCTGAGGGCTGTGAAAGTCTCTTCCATGCCTCTTACCAAATGATGGTTTTCTGGCAATAACTGGTGTCCGTTGGGTTGAAGATGTATCATTACAACCTCTATTTTCATCTGGACATAGCGCTCTTCAGTTTGCACACTTGTTTTTGTGTCCAGATTTCCTCTTTTAAGAATGACAATCAGGGACTTCCATTGTTCAGCAGGCAGGTCCCAGTGGGTCCCAGAAAGCATCCCTGAGTTCTTGGGGTTCCTCTTTCCACCTGAAAAAGGCCTCTTTGTCATCAAGGCCTGCCTACAAGCCTGTGGGAATTCCATAGCACAGCAGGCAAATCTGGGTAAACACCACAGACATTGCACAGTGATTTTCCCCACCAACCAACAGTGTTCCTATCATCAGGACCAGACTAGAAGCCCACAAGACCTTCACTCCTTTGTGGGAGAGTCTGGGTAAGTGCCATGGAGGTCCCACAGTGACCCCAGCTGCTGGCCTGCAGCCTTCCTGCCACTGAGGCCAGACTAGCAGCCCAGAGATCCCCATTCCTGTGTAGGAGAGTCTGGGCAAGTACTACAGTGGTTGTGCAGTATCTGTTGGTGCAGGTCAGCAGAATAGAAATGAGAAACCCCCCCCCCAAAAAAAAAAAACCCAGATAGAAAGATCATCACGACAGGGGAATTCAGGGAAAAGGGAAATGGAGCAAATTGCAGCTAGGACTTTCTGAGATGGTAACAAAAGCAGACCTAGTAAAATCAAAATCAGAACTGATCTCTGAAATGAAAACAGAAATATTCACAGTGAAAGATATAATTAAAGAAGAGATCAGGAGCATGATAGAATCTGAGATAACAAAAGCCATGGAACCTTTAAACAGTTTCAAGCAGAATTCCAAGTAATTAAAAATGAGAATGAAAGTTTGAGAAGTAGGATGAATGAAGCTGGAGACCAAATTTCAGAACTAGAGGACAGGATAGCAGCCAATGAACAGGAAGGGAATAATCTACGGAAAATGACAAAGGACCATAAAAAAAATCAATCCAATGTCTCCTAGATTACTCAAAGAGAATAAAATAAGATTGATCAGAGTCACTGGGGAGGCAAGAGACAGCACAAAAGACAAAACAAACTGATCACAGACATAGTGGTGGAAAACTTCACAGGAAAAGGAACAGAATTGGACATATAGATAAATGAAGCATATAGAACTCCATAAGATCGTTTTATATATATATGTATAACCTATGGAAAATGTATATATATACATTAATGTATATATATATATACACACACACACACATATATATAATCTATGGAAAAAAAATATATAACTACACCTAAGCATATAATTATTAAAGTTCTAGATATCCAGCAAAGAATAAAATATTGAAGGCAGCCAGAGAAAAGAAAAAAACCACATGCAAAGAGGATCCCATCAGGATCACAGCAAACTTTTCAATGCAAACACTCAATGCAAGGAGAGCCTAGAGTGAATTGTTCCGGGTTTTGGAAGAAAACAACCTCCACCCGAGATTAATGTACCAGCAAAATGATCTTTCAAAATTGATAGGAAAATAAGATACTTCCACGAGAAAAAACATCTGAAAAACTTCACAATTACAAAACCTGCACTCCAAAAACTTCTGAAGAATATCTTGGAAAGAAACAATGAAGGTCCCAAATACATGGGACCCAGCAAAGTGAGCTCACTGGACAAGAGAAGAAACTGAACAGAAAGGGGGGAAAAGCAACTAATAAAAACTCCTACATAGATTCAATGCACTCCTGATTGAATTCCCAACAGCATATTTCACAGATTTAGATAAAATAATCCAAAAATTCATCTGGAACCACAAAAGACCTAGAATAGTAAAAGCAATTCTAGGATACAAGAACATGATGAGGGATATCATGATCCCCAACATGAAACTACAAAGTCACTGTGATAAAAGCTGCATGGTACTGGCAAAGTAACAGATCTGAGGATCAGTGGAATAGATTAGAAGATCCAGAAACAACTCCATACACTAAGTCACTTCATCTTTGACAAAAGAGCCAAATATCCTCAATTTAGGAAAGATAGCCTCTTTAACAAGTGATATTGGAAAAACTGAGCTCTAACTTTCCAAAGGCTAAAGCTAGACCTATTTATTTCAATGTGTAATAAACTAAAATCAAAGTGGATTAGAGACCTAAATATTAAAACAAAAAGTAAACCTACTGGAAAACAGGTTAGGCAAAACTGTTGGAGATGTTGGCTTAGGGAAAGACTTTATGAACAAAACTTCTATAGCACGAGAACTAGCAGAAAATGGGATCTCATCCTATTAAAAAGCTTCTGCATAGCAAAGGAAACCACCTGCAGAGTAAAAAGCAGCAAACAATATGAGAAACAGTTTTTACCAGCTGTTGTACAGACAAAAGGCTACTATTTTGAATATGTAAAGAGCTTAAAAAAATCAACTCCCAAAATTTAAAGATCTGATTCAAAAATGGGCATCTGAAATGAACAGACACTTTTCAGAGAAGTAAAAGCAGCTAAGAAGTACATGAAGAAATGCTCAACACCATTGGTAATCTAGGTGATGCAGATAAAAACAACTCTGAGATTCCATCTCACTCCACAAAGAATGGCTTCTATCTTGATATTGACCAGCAACAAATGCTGGTGAGGCTGCAGAGAGAAAGGAACCCTTCTCCACTGCTGGTGTGAATGTAGACTGGTAGAACCACCGTGGAGATCAGTGTGGAGATTTCTCAAAAATCTAGGATTAGAGGTCCCGTTTGACCCTGCTATTCCCTTAGTAGGGATATATATGAAAGAATTAAAAGACTCATATCACAGTGACATGTGTACACCGTATTTATAGCAGCTCAGTTTATGATAGTTAATCTTAGAAACAACCCAAATGTCCATCAACTGCAGACTGGATAAAGATGATGTGGTTTTTCTATAGAATTGGGTATTACTCTGCCACAAAGAATTACAAGTTTGAATCATTCATATTCAAATGCATGTACCTTCAGCACATGCTCATAAGTGAAATAAATAGGTCACAGATGTGTAAATACTGTATCTTTTGTCTGATTTGAGAAACTGAAGATGTAAATGAGTTCTAAAATGTATGTTAGATATTGTACAATATAAATTATTCAAAGGAAAATGAGGTCGGGATAAGTAATGAGAGGGAAGAAAAAATTATGGTGGTAATCAATAATGGAAGCAAAGCTTATGTACACAGGGAATGAGCGATCGTAGGGTGGGTAGAGAAATGGGAAAAAATGAGAATCAAGTCATGTCATAGTGGTACAAATTGTCAATGATGAGTGTGATCATGATAGGTATATAAAATGTATCTATTTCACAATTTAAATAAAAATGATAATCAGATTGATTTAGATTTAACCCTGATCCTTTCTTTTAACATAATTATCTCTGTAAAGAGTCTATTTCCAGATAAGGCCTTCCTCAGAAGCACTAGGTATTAGGGCTGTGTCACTGTTGTTTGAGAATTTACTTCCCATCCATAACAAGGGTATGTGTGGGTATGGCCCACCCTTGACTGTGGATTGAAGAGGGCAGAGTGGCCTAGTGTGGACTGCACCAGGAATTAGTCCTTTGGGGCTGAATTATAGAGAGATATGAAGAGCTCTTGGAACTGGGAGAGCAAGGCTAGGTGTACAAGGCAGAGGCTATTTTCCAATTGCTAGGAAAATATTAAATGCTTGATTATCATAGCTGGATGGAACAACTGACAGTTTAAGATAGGGGTTCTGAGAGACATTGTTTCTCAAAATTCAAAAATTTTTTGGTTGCTATCTGAATTCATATTTCCAAAATTATGCCTTACAACGTGAATTTTTCTGTTGCTATTTTGAGACCACATCTGTTCTTTTTCTACTCCCATGTTTGAAAGTCCTGTGCCTGTCTTCATTCCCAGGTTTGTGATTATGTTGTAAGCACCAAAATGGCCTTTGGCCTGCCTGATTATGGTGAAGTTTTCTTGAATTGAAATTACAGAAGTTGTTACTTATCAAGTGCTCATTTTGTGCCAGGCACTCTTTTTCCTTACGATGATTCTTTTTTTTTTTTTTTTTTTTTTTTTTTTTTTTTTTTTTTTTTTGGTTTTTTTAGACAGGGTCTTGCTTTGTAGTTGAGGCTGGCCCTGAGCTCAGCCTCCAACTCACATCACAGCAATCCTCCTGCCTCTGCCTCCCGAGTGCTGGGATTACAGTGTGAGCCACCACGCCCAGCACTGTGGTGTGTGGTGCTGATTGCTGCTGGGTGTGAGTCTCCACGCCCAGTATTGTATATGGTTATCAGGGAATCAAACCCAGGCTCTTGCGCTTGCAAGACAGGCGCTGGAACCACTGAGCAAACTCCCCGGCCCCCTTACGATGATTCTTTGAAAAAAATGTTTTGCCATTTTCTGAAAGATGGAAAAAGCATAAATGATTATGAAATTTGGTTCAAAGTTAGAAGTAGTAAGACTTGCAGAGTCTGTGGGGCCAACCAGCATACTCCTGTGCCTCTGTCAATAGCATATGTGCCCATAGCAAAAGTGATTATTTTCTCTGCTCTTGAGTTAGATTTATGATATATTTTAAAGAGATTATGGCATACTCTACTTCAGATTCACTTGAAAATAATGAAGAGCATAATAGAAAATATACAGAACTAGAGATAGGCTCACTTCCTTCTTCCCTTTCTTCAGCAGATATAGAACCGGACTCTCAAGTATGGCTGTGTTAATTAAGGCAGGTGGTATATGACCTGAGGGACTCTCTTGGCCTTGGTTTTTTGACAAAATCTGAATTTTTTGCCTTGGGAATTCATTGTCTTTATAGATGAGCTCACCTAGGCAGTTGTTAACATTTTTTGTTTATTCTAGAATATTCAAATTTCAATGCCTTCTTTCTGCTTTGATCATTTAAATAAAAACCTGAGATTACTTTCTTAGGATAAGAGAATGTAATAAAGTAAGATTCAAGGATAGGGTGATTTTTCATTGGTGTGCAGAACCCGGGTGATGGTAGCCAAAAAATCCAGGAATAGAAACAATTAATTAATTAGCTGATATTACCAGTACTCATTGAGTTCCTCCGCCGGACCGAATGTTGTGCTATGTGATTGGGTGGAGCCAACTCCTACTACAGACAGAGATGCAAAAAGGAGTAGTGTATAAAGCTCTAACATAGACTGATTCCCTTGAGAGTTTTGTGTCAAGCTTAGCTTGGTTTTCTTAAATATAATATTTGCTACCTGGTGATAAAGTTCAAGACAAGATTTTTCCAGGGAGAAATGCTGGTTGGTGATCTGTTTTCCTTCTTTTTTCTGACTTTCAATTATGACAGGGGCCTGTGAGCATCTGCACCGGGAATGGGAGAGGAAAGGGGAGGTGAGGCTCCCACTAATATTGACACACCTGGGACAGAAAGTTCCTTGGTGACGAGCTTGCAACTTCAGCGAAAGTGAAGTTTTGGAATTAGAGCTTTTTGTGATTAGAGCTTTATGTTCTGTGATTAGAGATTTTTGTCCTTTTGAGAAAATATTATGTCTCCCATTAACCCAGTGTTTGATGTAAAAGAAGCACTAATTAAATGTTAACCGATTTACAATTGCGTTAAATACTGTTTCTTCCATGTAGATAGATGATAATTGCTGTGATTTTCAAGGATACATGAATTTTTCAATTTTTTATAGAACCCCAAGACCTTCACTAATATACACATGAAAGGACAAGTGACATCCTTTATCTTACCACCCAGAGGATGTGTGTGGTGGAGGGAAAGATAGGGCTACAGTGGGTAGCTACTTAATGAGTTAAGTGTCTCAGGCAAGACTGAATTCCGGCACAGGAGGGGTTTGCGTTAGGCTTTGTTTTTTCTTTCCTGCTGGTGCCCTTGTGAATTAGCTGCTTGAGATTTCTAACTATGGTTAACTGTGCCGATTTTCTCATTTAAATTTTTTCAAGAGAGTCACAGAATCATACTGTGGTTGAACACTCAGAAACAAGAGTCGATATCAGAACCTGGATATGAATTTGGTTGCTTCTGAGCTGCTGAGTTGATGAATGGGGTCTGCTGACAAATCCATACATATGAGAACTTTCCGGAAGATGGGTAGTGATGAAAGACAGTGGTGTTTTTTTGCATGTTGGTTCCAAATTGTTCTGTTTTACTACATTCTTGCCCAGCTTGTCACTTACTAAAGATAGATTTCTTTTGAGGGAGTATTAAAAGAATGTAAAGTAAGAATTTAGGGGTCATGAGTTATGACATAGAGCTGGATTTCATATTTTTGGTTAACTTCCTACTTAGCCTTATGTGATACTTTAAAATTCAGTCCTTCAAACATACAGTTGTTAGGAGTAGGGAGGCACACTGATTGAAAGACCAGTCTATGTCTGTGGCACGAACCTATAGAATAATTTCTCTGTCCAGCAAGTTAATTCTGCCAATAATGTTCGTTGATAGAAAGTCTATATTATTTTTAGTTTTACCCAGAGTTTCTAGTTTTCTTGCTTTATGAATATTTGAAATGCAGTTGTAGAGACTGTTCCTCTCTCCAGAGAGCTGGTTTTCCTCCCTTGATTCCCCTATTTCCATGGTATTTACAGTGCTAATCTGCTTCTTATGCTGTCTTATTACCAACACTTAAACTCACTAATAATTCATGCTCCAGCTGTGTAAATTGGTAGCTTTAATTAGCTATTACTATTTTCCAGGAAAGATAGTTTCACTTACAAGTGTTATTACATGGAACAAACTGCTCAGGGGATAAGTACATTTAAAAATGCAATAACTCTATTTGAACTGTGTTTCAGGCTCAAAACTTATTCTTTATGGTATATCATTTTATTTTAGGTATGAAAGCATATTTATAAAATACGATTTTTATGTATTAGCATATTTTTTTGCACTTTAAATCCTTGCAGTACTTTGGGAGATATTTACATTGCCTTTTCTGAATAGTCTAAGGTCATTGCTTCATCAAATCTCAATTGAATAGTTTTACATTCTTTTATGCCCTGCAAATTTATAAGTATGCTTTTTTTCTACTATTTTAAAAGCTTTTGTACTTATTCTAGCCACAATTAAGTATCTTTAAAAGACTCAGAGTCATTACTTACACCCATCATATTTTGACTTTTGCTGACAGAGGGGCACTGAGCCTTCAGACAGGTAGGCTATGGTCCAAGGACAAGAGGGAAGAAAAGCTGGGGGGCTCTGAGCAGGGTGTGTCCATGTTGATCTTCTCCTCAAGACACATAATTGTCCAGTTATCTCAAAAGGTGTCATGAAAAGGTTTAAACATGAAATTGCTTTGAACTCAGTTTGAGCACTTTGGAATCCACAAGATATGAAGTGGGGGAGGATATCACAAAATCTAATACCATAACTTGCCATACATTTGAGCCCTGAGCTATTGAGACTACCCACTCTTTCTCTAAGGTAATGTTTTTCAAGGATGGTGAGATAATTTTATGAGGGAAACACTTTGCAATTGAGCTTAACACAAAGAAAACCTTCAGAACTGAATACATGGGAGACTATGTAAGCTTGCATTTAATTCACTCTTTATTTCATCTTTGTACATTCATTAAGATGAACCTAAGAGGACCTGAGCACTGTTTAAATGACAATTTTCTGTTTGCATCTAATTCCTCAATTGGGAAAATATTCCAAGAAAGGTTAATTTTTAAGTAATGTTGCATTTGGGCTAATGACAACTTCAGAAGATTGCTGTAACTTCTTTTGGTATTTATAGCCACTTTTAAAAATAATCACTCAACCTACTTTTATTTTCATGGTGTGTAGGATTCTGCATGTGAGTTCTGAGCTTCTTTTGTTATGATGTTCATGGTTTACAATGAAACCCTTTCCAGTTAGGTAAATGGTCTGATTGATTAGTTGTCTAATTTCAAGGTAGATGTGGCTATGTGTGTCTGACTTGCTACCATCACATTGCATTTGGTGCAAATAATTATAAAAAGACAGTGCTAAATAGCATTAATCCAGAACCCATGAGTTCATTGCACATGCCAAGCCAAGAGTTGCTAATTTGCCTGCCTTAATTTCTGTCTCTGCTATAAATAACCTCCAAGTCTTTGGGGATCAAAGTTTGATTTTTGGTCACTTCTTCATTGCCATTCAAATGATAATTTTACAGCTTATAAACACAAGACTAGATTTCAGCAGCTGAAATCTAGGTGGTTTTTTTCCCCCCAGGTAAAAGGAATTTATTTCTGTAGAAAAGGTAACATTACCTTTCACACTGATACCGGCTTCTTGGGATAAATGACACTGGAAGGAAGTCTGTTTCCTCATTATACCTTAATAATCCCTGTTCAAAACCCGTGGCTATATTACACTTTACATTCTGTTTGCTGCTTTATCTTGTTAAGGTTTCTGTGAAATGATTTCAAGAGCTGATTGCATTTCAGAGCATGTTTTAA
Organism: Petromus typicus; assembly: GCA_004026965.1. NCBI lineage: Eukaryota > Metazoa > Chordata > Mammalia > Rodentia > Petromuridae > Petromus > Petromus typicus. The sequence continues at coordinate 15,541 of PVIR01019984.1, forward strand.
ATGGAAATATGAGACCTCCAGGGAATTCCTGTTATTTTGGAGGTGCTTTAGAAGAAGGAAGAGGAAGCAAAGGTACAAGTTAGAGAAAGCAGTTAAAAAGAACCTTTCAGTGAGGAAACTTCATATTCAGGTGTGCACAGAAAAGCTGTATTAATTGATAGAGGCTTATGGGGATTCCAAGTGGTGACTGTCAAACTGCAGTGCTGCCTTTTCAACTACCATTTTAGTCAGAATTGTATTGGTTGCAAGTGACAGAAAGCCCTGGTTTGGGTTGTTTTAAAGAGGGGTCATTGACATTTATGGGTAATATGTGAAACAGCCTCAACTGTTCTGTGAACCACATTACCAAGAGGTGGGCTTTGGTCCTCCTCTTTTTGGATCTGCTTCTCTAGTGCTGGCTTGATTTGGAGACCTGACATAGTTACTGAATGCCTGTCAGCAACTCAGAGACTTAAATCCAGGACCAAAAATGGGAGGCCTTTCCCAGAGATCTTAGGAAATGTCCTGAGAGTCACAGGATGGACTGGACTAGGCTACCTGCCTGCCCTGTGCCAGCCCTATACCAGTTATTATACCCAGGGAAGATGAAACTCCGCCCAATAGAGCTTTACCAGATCACACGATTTGAGAGTGGGAGGGGACAGATAACCAAACTAAAATGAAACAGTTTCTGGAGGGAGAAAGAGAGTAGAAAAAACAAAGGGCAGATGCTCACTCTATATTGCTGGTGGTTTGTGTAAAACTCTCAAATTCAAATGTCCCTCAAAGTATAGTCATAGAATGGGAATGACACTTCTCCATTCTTGTACTTTCAGAACCCAGGAGTGCAAAGATTAGCACTGTCTACTACTTTAGACCTTCAACTTTAACATAGCAAGAAAAAAAGGGAATCATTTTCAAATAACCAAATATTTGACACTTAACGTTTGGGCTCCCTGTGTTTCAGACTGGCATTCCCTACATCGGAAGATCTTTAAATCAGGGATTTAGATGAAGTGGTAGCATGCCTACTGTGGAAGAACAAGGGCCCAAGTTTGATCCCTGGTGCCACCACCACCAAACAACAACAACAACAACAACAAAAAGATCTCTTGAAGTTTCTCTAAAACAGTAGTATGTGAACATTTAGAATCTGATAGGAGCTGTCAACTCCCTTAGGAAGAAGACAATTATATAGATATTCATAAACCTTCATATATAACTTGGGAGTAGCCATCCCAGAGAATTCCAATCTCTGATACAGTCTGTTCACAAATCCAAGCTTGAAGCTCTTCTATAATACTTTAGCAAGAAGGGTCTAGATTTAAAATCTCCAGGGCATGCTCAGCTTACTCTTTTAAATCCTAGGTGAAATTTTCAACTTCGGCTACTGGTCACCAGGGCATACGTAACTTACTCCTTTAAGTCCTAGGTGAAATTTCCAACTTTGACTACTGGTCACATGAAGAGGCAGCATAGCTCAGGTCATCATACCAAAATATTACAGACTAGGTTGCTTGAAAGACTGAGTTTGTGTCAGTTCTGGGGGATAGAAAATCTTAGCTCAGAGTACCAGCCTGGGTAGCTTCTGATGAGGGCTCTTTTCCTGGCTCTTAGGTGGGTGTCTACTTGCTGCATTGTCACATGGGAAGGAGGGAATTCTAGTCTCCTTTTCTTCTTTGAAGAACATGAATCCATAATGGCGGTGCCAATCTGAAGATCTCCCTAAAGTCCTACCTCCAAATACTATTTCCTTGGGGAACAGGTCTTCCTAGCACATGAACAGGGGTGAGATGGGGGGGAAACAAAACATTTAGTCCATAGCAAGATCCTTGAAATTCTTCCTTCACCTATAGAAAGTCATTAGACATCTACAGACAGAGACAGCATCTTTAGTCTGCTCTTTGGTTTCTGCTTAGATTGAACTTAAATCTGTCCTTTCCTACTTTTGCCCTTCTGTGTTGGTCTGACCTCTTGGAGCCACATGGAGCACACACCAGACCCCAGGGATGATAGAGAGTAGGGTGTGTTTGTTCAGTCTGTGTGTCCGCCCTGCATTTTTGTCTTCAGGCTGAGCCCAGTGTTACCCAATGCCCCACAATCATATCTGAGTTCTCCCATCACTACTCTTTCTCATGTAAATAGCCACACTCCTGGTACAGGAGAAAATTTACCTGTTTTAATTGCTGCCTCTGTAGTTCCCTTTTCTGTCCACCTGGGCTAATGACTCTGCCCTGGGAATTCAGTTTGAAGGTGGTCTCTTAATTTTTAATACTCACTGGTTGAGTTGAGGGGTGTGGGAAGGTTGGTGCTGTAGCCTTATGAGGTCCGTGCTCAGAGGCTGCTCCACGTGAAGAGGTTTAATTTTCACATTAAAAGATGGATCAAACAGACTTTCTTGCATGCATTCTTCTCTCTTAAGCCTTTATTTGCTCTGTAATCAGTAGATAAGTGAGGGACTGTGGTGCCAGCTGCCAGTATCATGCAGCCTCTTGCTCTTTGGTTCCCACAAAGATTGTCCTGGTGCCAGTGGCATGAGCTTTTCTGTGTATATAAGAGGTGGTGCTACTTAGCCATCCTGGCAGGAAAGCCACTGGCAGGAGCTTTGCAAGTGGCTCTCTAAACTGGGCAGAAGAAAGAGCTCAGGGAAGCTGGTGCCAAAGAAGAGCTAGGACATTCCTTTCTGTCTGTTGTACATACAGGATATAGCTCTTGGACAGTAGTGACCTTGCCAACTTGCCGTAGCTATTCTTGAGCACTGGCAGGACCAACATGATGTGGGCATGGCAACTCTGTGGCTTGTTATGCCCTGCCTGAGTTTGCAAATCTGAAACCACTGCCCTCTCCCAGCAGCGGATGCCAACATCACAGAGCAAGAAGTACGAAGTGAGAAGCCACACGGGAGGAGTGAGGGGTGGAGTTTGATGAGAAGGCTCCATCAGAAATAGGAAAGAGAAAAGGGAAAGATTCCACAGTAGAGAAACACTGGTGTACTCACCTGGTGAGGTGCAGTCACAGAAAATACAGTGCTGGACAGCTGGCTGGGGAAGAACAACAGCACATGAACCTGACTGAGAACTTTGAAGTAACCTTGTTTGGGCAGGTCAAGCTTCATCATGGTGGTCAGAGTTTTATATCAATGCAAGTTTTTAATATTTTCTTAGATTCCCACCTGCTTTCTCATTATACTTCAAATAAAAATAAGACAAGTGTTAGAGTAAGTCTCATCAGAGAAGTTTTGGCTTACACAGAGCACCCTTGAAGGTGGCTAGGCACACAAGTTTTTAAGGAACCTGGAGATGTGACATCAGCCTACCTTAAAAGCAGTTCATCTTTTTCTGTTTTCATCTGATAGGGTTGGCTGACCCTACCCAGGCCCCAAGCCAGTCCTAGATCTTAGAATGTAAATTGATAGTATCTGCCATGTGCCTTGGCTTCTGCCTCTTTCTCTTCTTTTATTCTTTGCCTGTCTACACATAATTACTAAGCATCTAGAACATATCAGGAATTATTTTTGGTATCAGATATCCAGAGAAGGTGAACACAGGTACAGTCCTCGAAACTTATGAGTGAGTGAAAGAGCGACTCATGTACATTTATGTGTAATTAAAAATCTTGGAAAGTGCCACAAAAGGAAGATGTAAGATACTGCAGGAGAGTCTGTCAAAGGCATGTGTCTGAATTAGGGGTTTAGGGAATACTTCTATGAGGATACCATATTTGACTTGTTTTTTGAAGAGTGGACAGGAATTATGAGATCACTGGGAACAGGGACATATATTTTCATAACTTCTTTCTTCCTGTAAAGATGTTAGGGAGCAAATAAGCCGGGCATGTTTCAAGAACTTCGAATAACACTATAAGAGAAGAGAACAATTTGGCTTGAGTCTGAGAGAAAATCAGAGGGCTTAGTTCACGTAAGGTGATATTAAGATCTGAACTTTAGCCTACTTTAATCTTTCCTCCCAACAGTGGGAAGACTTGCACATATTGTATGAAGTAGAAAAAGGGTATGTAGTAGGGTGAGGGGGTGGGAATTAACCAAGTTTGCATATCCAGAAAAAATATTTTGACTGCAACATGCAGAAAGCAGGGTCTGGGAGAAGCTTTGGGACAAGACTGCAGTTGTCCAGGAAGTTGATGGGAGCCTGTATCAGGGTGCTAGTGGCAGACACAGGAGAAGTGGGTAATTCTACTATGTATCTAGGAGGGAAAAGCACCAGGACCTAGCGATGGAGTGGGGAGAGGGTGTGTTGGGATGTGGAAGTGGGAAAAGGTTCACAGAAAGGTCTAGAATGACTTCTGCATCCTTTGCAGGCAGAACAAAGTGGGAGTTGCCACTTACTGAGGGAGGGAAATGGGAAGAGGAAAAGAATTTGTTGGAAGTGTAACATACATCATTAGACCCATTGAATTTGAGGGAATGATGTAATATTTTTCCTCTATTGAGATGAGAGTTAAAATGGATTTATAGCCAGATGAGACTTTTTGACTCAGTCTCCATATAGGTCCTGCTGCATCCTCCACCCCAAATCCTCGGCTCTTGCTCTGGTGTAAGAGTTTGGGGACTAGTTAGCCGGAAGTCTAAGGCTGTCAGTTATGTGGACAATTCACATTTACAAAACTTCAGTTTTCTCTCTTAGGAAGTTAAAAAACTCCCTGGGATAAACTGTGTTAACTACTGTACATGAGACTGGCCTCACTTATGAGGTAACAATTCCTCCAGAGAATTTGAGTAGTTGATTAGGAGAAATTTGAGGCATTGTTATAAACCCACCTAACCCAGGGCTGCTCGGGAGGAACGTACTGATGGGCTGCTTCTTCACCTGCTTCCTCAGCACTCCGGGACAGGCCACTTTTCACTGCTGGGTGGAATCTGGTGCCCATCTCATCTGCTCATTCCAGCACTTTCTCCAGGACATGTAAACGTGTTGTCCAGGAAAGGTCCCCTTATGAGTTAATCTGTCTGCTATGGTTACTTTTCAAAAGTATATAATTTGATCTTTCCACTCAGTGTACTTCTATTTTATCAATTCCAGCATTTATTCCTTATTACGATGATGCATGACCTCCAGCATGCTTGGCACATGGAAACCACTCAGCACCAGCAGGAGCCCAGGGTCACACTGACATCTTTCTCTGAGGTCCTAATGGCTCACATTTGAACAAGGGGTTATATCACCTTGGGGAACTCAGCTTTCCCCCACACTTGACCTGACTTAGGTGAGATATTTTTCAAATTGCAGAAGATTTTTGAACCATGGCAAGATCCTAGGGAGTTAGGATCCCTTCTTGTATTCTCCACACTCCATGCCACTGGAGATGTAGTGAGATTTCAAGGTTTCAAGGGAAAAGATGAGAATGGATCTGGTGTGAGAGTTGGTATTTTAGAGTTCAGCCCACTGGCTTGGACCATCAATTTTAGAATATGGAGTCCAGGTGAGTTTTTTCTGTCCTATGTCTTTATGTAACTACTGACACTGAACATTAAAATAATCTCTGATTACTCAATAAATGCTGCTGATGAAACAGTAAAATCCTGGCAGGGGATTGGGAAAAAAATGAGAATTAAGTCGTGTCATGTACTGGTGCAAATTCTGAGTTGATTGTGATCATAATGTGTATATAAAATGTACCAATAAAATCAATTTTTTAAAAAAGAAACAGTAAAATCCTGTTCTTGTCCAATTTAGCTTTGTTCCTTGTATGCTATAGTGTTAGGAAAATTGACACAAATGTACCTTTCTCATTTTTATCACTGAGAAAGAACTAAGTTCTAAATCAAATTCTAACTTGATTTAAATAATGCTAATCTGATACCTTGTATATAATGTTTTCATGATTTCTCAGGTATAGGCCATGGGATTTATTCTTGTATCTTGATTTTGGAAAGCAGGAGGTCAGCAGGGAAATAGGAAATAATTCCAGTGTGTTCAGCAAATGATTTACTGAAGATTAGTTTCTTAACATCACTCTTGCCCTTTTCTATTAATGTTAAAATTATGTTGTCCCACAGGAATTTTTATGTAATGCTTGCTATTCTGACTCAAAGCAAATAGAATATTACTTGTAGGTTTGTGCTCCTCATTAGGATTATTTTTCAACTAGAATGCCTTTCCTGAAATCAGAGCTTGAGCCTGTTAGTCTGTGTAAATTGCATGAGGAGCTTGCCCGGTGCCTCCTCAAATCCTTCCCTGATGGCTGATCCTCACACAGTACCATCTGCCAGCGTATTTCAGAGTGAAGGCTCTATACAAAAGTAGCTGCAAAAGTTTTCTTTTTATACCAGTCTACACACCAGGTTCTACTAAATGCAAATATGCCACACATGATTGGAGTGATATCATTTTATTAAAACTCCTCTCTTAATCTACCTCTAAAAGGCCTTCTGTTTCCATTATAGCTAGGTTATTGATGCTAAATAGTTCAGTAAATTGGGCTGTTGAAGCACATCTGCCATGCATTATTCATTAAGCACGTTGCTCACAAATCATAGCTGTCTGTTACCTAATCCTAGAATCCCAGTAGCACTTCTTGGGGAATGTGCCTCCTTTGTGAGCTAAGGAACGAGTCCCAGGCACATCCATCAGGGTAGCACTTGGTAACGCTGTTGTCTTGCAAATGTATCTCCTGATGAGGAAGAGGTTTAATTAATGTGCTACGGTAATGTGCCTGTTTATAAAGAAATAATGTACTCTAAAATTACACTAAGTATAGTGAATGTACCTCTTAATGGTAAGTTTGGCATTTTAAGTGATCAGTAAATCACTTAAATATTAAGACTTTCTGAATAAGGGTAATAAAAGGAGCCATTTGGAAATGGTAGATACTGGTTCATACAATTATACACTAAATAAAACATTTTTATTGTGATCACAGTGTTAATCACGTTGTAGAACAGCCCGATCAGGAAACTTGAGAAATTATATATGAATTAAAAAAACAAAAAACAAAAAACAAACTTCTGACATGATTAACTTGTACACTAGAACATAAGTCCCAAATATTTAAACCACCATATGACTGTCCCCAGGAGACAACCTTCCTTAATTTCCTGAGGGTGACAGAGTGTTTGCAAAACCCCCAGAGCTGCTCTACCTTCTGGTTTAACCCAACTTTGCTCAGAGCTGGGTGTCTAACTGTGGGCTGAACTTCCCTCAACTCCCTCTCCTGGGGTCATCTTCCCAGCTCCCGGGGCCACAGAACTCTCCATTCTCAGGCCTTCTTTTCCTTTCATTTTGATGGGACCTCTCCTTCTTTTGGCATCTATAGAGTGCTCATCCTTCCATAGTCTCACCGTTCTGGTTCCTTGGTAGGTGATATTTCACTGGTCGGAAGACAGAAGTCTGAGGGGTGAATAATGAGGCTTAATGTGGTCCAGCTGTCTTCTGACATTATTTAACATTCCCTCTATGTCCAGCCTTCCATTGGGCCTGGAGATCACCCTCAAGCAAATAGAATGGCAGTTACAGGTATCTCATTTAAATCCTTTCTGGCATAATATCACTTGATCATTGAAAATTTTTACTTTAATAGTTTATACAGCATGCTCCTAAACCATTATGTCATTCCCCCACCAGCCCCTGCTAATTAAAAGAGAAAAAAAATTAAAAGTCAACAAATGATTATCTTAGTTGTTAAAAACAAACAAATAAGACTTGTGCTCTCTAGTCTTTGTATATTATGTCTGATAAGAAATACTGTGCCAAATGGAAATAGTTTATATATGAAGTGTGAAGCCATCAGAAAAACGTTCAAAATGCTTTAGAAAGCACCATTTATATTTAATCTTTTACTAGGCTAATATGTGTAAGATAGATTGTCTGTGGAGGGTTTTGTGAAACAAAATTGTAAATTCCAAGATGTTGTGCTTAATGAGTTGTGGTGTCTGAATCCCAGATCTCTACTGATGAAAATCTGGCAGGTTGGGAAGTGAGATGAGGGTTTAATGAACAAAATCTAATCTAAGAGATGGAAATGATGTTCCTCTTAAATACAGAGAAATTAATGGCCTGGAAAAGACAAAAACAGCTTCCACAGTGGCATGGAGTGATTTGCATAAAGGAATGGGTTGGGGCTGGCTACAAGGGGTGTACCTCTGCATGTGACTGCAGGGGCTGAGCCCATCCAGCAGAATTTATGAATAATTTGTCATCCCTACCCCAGATCCTTTGGTTTAATTCATATTAATGTTGTAGGGCCCTGCAAGGAGGCACTTTCTAGTTGAAAAGTCCCTGGATGTTTGCTTTTTTAATTTACTAGAACATAATGTAAGCAGGAAACCACCTACAGTGGCTGTGGGTACTGAAGATATGATTATTGGTAAAAGATGGAGATTCAGAGATTTTGATCAATGGGAAAAATTTCTTTTACAACCAGGTAATTTTCTGCTCTAAATTCTGTTCCAATCCCTCTTCTAGATTAAGTTAAAATCTCCAAGAAGTATCTCTCACTAGGGACAGTCAGGCCGGAACCAGTTAATCAGTTAACCTCTGTCATTGGGCAAAGATGAAGTCACAGAGTCTAGAAAGGAGATAGACAGGCTGGGAATTCTTTGCTGTTTTCAGGAACAGGGGTGAACAGATACCTTGACCTTATTCCTGCCCTTTCACACTTCCATTTCCCAGATAGCAGCTTTTTGTTTTAGAGTCAGAAATGAAGAAAGATGAAACAGGAAGGCATGAATTCAGGAAGCTTGTGGAGAAAAGGTCCATTTAGGAAATGTAGGCACATGGTACTCAGTAATGGGCATGTGTTCTGAGAAATACCTCATGAGGCACTTTTGTTCTTGGAGGACCAGAGTATCCAGGCACAAACCTGAATGGGGCAGTTTACCACACACTTAGGCGGTAAGACTTAGCTACTGCTTGGGGTGCAAACATATACGGCAATCATTGCACAAGGGTATTTGTGTACCTAAATGTAGATCAGGTGCAGTATTGTGATATAAAAGATACAGTGATACATTTGCACAAGGCATTTACCATGAATGATTTCTCTGGGTGCTGCAGTGAGTGAGGGGTGGGTGAATGTGAGGTCTGAAGAGACTGCTGCACACAATTGCAAACTTAGGGGACACTAAACACTAGATGCTTAGTGTACACTGATTTTATAAAAAAGGATTTTTCTTTCCTCAACCATAAAATTAACCTTAGCTTATTATAGCTCTTTATTTTATAAATTTCAATTTTTAGATTTTTTTTTGGTAATAATAGACTAAAATTCAAACTCATTCTGCAGCTGAACAAAAATACCTCCCTTGCATCTGTATTCAATAGGATTTTTTTTTAAAGGTTTTTTTTTGAGACAGGGTCTCACTTTGTGGTTCAGGCTGGCCCTGAGCTCAGCCTCCAACTCACATCACAGCAATCCTCCTGCCTCTGCCTCCTGAGTGCTGGGATTACAGGCGTGAGCCAACACGCCCGGCACTGGTATGTGGTACTGGTTGCTGCTGGGGTGAGTCTCCACACCCAGTATTGTTATGTGGTTACTGGGGATTGAACCCGGGTCCTTGCGCTTGCAAGACAGGCGCCGGAACCACTGAGCTATATCCCCAGCCCTATTCAATAGGATTTTAAAAGCCTTTAAATTGGTTTATATATTTGTTTTACATTTGAAACTTTCTGTTTAAAAATCTAAAATGCGAATGCACACATTAATGTATGCCAAAGGCAGGTCAGGATCTACAAATCAGTGTCTGCCACCTCCACCCCTGGTCCCACTAGAAGACTTTCAGAGACAATGACACTGTCTCCTATGATAACAATGCCTCTTTCTGGGCTTTCACAGCAAGGACCTACTTAGGGCTCTTCTTGAGACCATGTAACTTTTTTCTGAAATATATCCAGGGTGCTCTGCTTCATTTGTTTACTTTATCATAGATTTGTTTGTAGCAGATGGGGCCCCATGAACATTTTCCTCTATGAATGAAAACTTTTTGATCTTGGCCTCCATGTGTTCTAGCTTTGGAGGAGCTTGTTGAAGTCTACAAACACTTTTACTTTCAGTCTATGGCTTTCTTTCTCGAAGATGTGTTTCTTGTATACAGCATCTTGTCAAGCATGCTTTTTAATCTGTTCTGCCAGTCTGTGTCTCTTAATTGGTACACTGAGGCCATTGACAATGATGGTTATAATTGGTACATACTGATTTAGCCCTTTCATGATGTTTTCCTGTTTTGGCTGTTTTATTTTTTGCTTTTTCCTCTTTTCATGTAGTTTCTTGCTTTGCCCAGTGAGTTAACTCTGCTGAGTCTCATGGATTTGTGAGAATCATTGTTTTTCTCTACGATATTGTTCAGAAGTTTTTGGAGTGCAAGTTTTGTATTTGTAAAGTTTCCTCGGTGTTCTTTGTCACAGAAGTATCATATTTCCCTGTCAATTTTGAAGGATAGTTTTGCAGGACATTTGAGTCTAGGTTGGAAGCTGTTTTAGGACTTGAACTACTTTACTCCAGACTCTCCTTGACTAAAGTGAATAACTTTAGTTTTCATAAATGTTACCCTTTTTATAATTTCACAATTTGTTATACTTAGGATGTGTGACTTAATTTTTGTTTTTGAGACAGGGTCTCGCTTTTGTAATTCAGGCTGGTCCTGAGCTCAGCCTTGGACTCACAGCAGTCCTCCTGCCTCTGCCTCCCAAGTGCTGGGGTTACAGGCATGAGCCACCATGCCCAGCACTGTGGTATGTGGTACTGATTGCTGGTGGGTGTGAGTCTCCATGCCTAGCATTGTTGTATGTGGTTACTTGTAAACCAAGTGCCAGAACTACTGAGCTAAATCCGCAGCCCTATGACTTAAGGTTTTAAAGTACACATTCCTAGATCATTATGTTGAGGGAAATAAGACAAACACAGAAAATTAATTATCACATCGTTTCTCTTAGGTGAGAAACACAAAATATAAATAAAGATTAAAATAAAGGGGAGATGATAGGAAATAGAGAAGCAGGCTTTTTGAAGATGGGAAAAGGAATCAGGGGAAAAAGGAGGAAAGAAGTGAGGGAGGAAGTTACAGGAACCAAAACTGATCGATATAAATATATATATATATATATATATATGTCTCCAAAATGATTGTTACTATTATGTCTTGCAAAGAAACAATAATAAAAATCTAACCCAAGGAAGAAAGGGACTTTTTGTGATATAAAATTTCCTGAAAATACTTAGAATTAAAAGTGAATAAAATGAATATTATAAAAATTCTTTTAAACAATATTTCTCTTAAAAATTTGAAATCTTGTTTTCTTTTCTTTAATTTTTAAATCTTTATTGGTACATTACATATATGCATCATAATTGCACTCCATAATAGGGATTTGTACCAGTATAAGACACAATTTAATTCTCATTTTTTCCCATAGCCCTACCCACCCTACCACCCCCCCATATACATAAAGTTTGTTTCCTTTCTTTTTTGTTAGAATATCATCATTTTTCCCCCTTCACCCTATTTTACATTGAGAATTTTCTATTTCACAATATATAACATACAATTCTAGGACTCATTTACACCTTTATTTTTTCATACCAGAGAAAAGATGCGATATGTACCTCTCTGTGCCCTATTTATTTCACTTATGAGGATATCCTCAAGGTATGTCCATTTAAGTAGAAATGATTCAAACTTATCATTGTTTATGGCAGAGTAATACTCCATTCTGTAGAAGAACAGCTTTTTTATCCAGTCTCCAGTTGATGGACACTTGGGTTATTTCCAAGAGGTAGCAATCACAAATTGGGCTGCTATAAACATGGGTGCACATATGTCACTGTGATATGAGTCTTGTAATTCTTGTATGTATATACCTAACAGGGCAATGGCAGGGTCAAATGGGACCTCCAATCCTAGCTTTTTGAGGAATCTCCAAATTGATCTGTAGAAGGGTTGTATGAGTCTACAGTCCCACCAACAGTGGAGAAGGGTTCCTTGTTCTCTGCAGTCTCACCAACATTTGCCATTGGCTGAATGTGAAATGGCAGCCATTCTATGTGGAGTGTGATGAAATCTCAATGTTGTTTTTATCTGCATCGCTCAAATGACTAATGATGCTGAGCATTTCTTCATATGCTTCTTAGATGCTCTTACTTCTTCCTCTGAAAAATATGTATTCATTTCAGATGCCCATTTTTGAATTGGGTCTTTAAATTTGGGTGGGCTGATTATTTTGAGCTCTTTATATATTCTAGATAGTAGCCCTTTGTCTGAGGAACAGCTGGTAAAGATTTTTTCCCACATTGTTGGTTGCCTGTTTGCACTGTTGGTGGTTTCCTTTGCTGTGCAGAAGCTTTTTAAAAGAATGAGGTCCCATTTGTTGATTTCCTTAGCTAATTCCTGTGCTATAGAAGTTTTATTGATGAAGTCTTTCCCTAAGCCAATGTCTTCGAGAGTTTTACCTAACTTGTTTTGCAACAGGTTTAGACTGTCTGTTTTAATATTTAGGTCTCTTATCCACTTTGATTTTAGCTTGGTACACGGTGAAAGAGTTAGATCTAGTTTTAGCCTTTGGCAAGTTAAAGCCCAGTTTTTCCAGCACCATTTGTTAAAGAGGCTATCTTTCCTCCATTGAGGATTTTTGGTTCCTTGGTCAAAGATGAGGTGGCTCAGTGTATCTGGAGTAGTTTCTGGATCTTCTAGTCTACTCCATTGATCCTCGGGTCTGTTACTTTGCCAGTACCACGCAGTTTTTATCACGGTGGCTTTATAGTATAGTTTCAGATTCGGAGTTGTAATATCCCCCACCATGTCCCTGTTGCTTAGAATTGCTTTTGCTATTCTAGGTCTTTTGTGGTTCTAGATGAAAGTTTGGATTTTTTTTTTCTCCAGATCTGTGAAATATGCTGTTGGGATTTGAATCGGCATTGCGTTGAATGTGTAGAGTAGTTTTGGGAGTATAGCCATTTTGACAATATTGGTTCTTCCTACCCAGGAGCAAGGTATGTCTTTCCATTTTTTGATATCATCTTCTATCTTCTTTTTCAGAGTGCTATAATTTTCAGAGTAGAGGTCTTTCACCTCTTTTGTTAGATTGATTCCTAGGTATTTTATTTTTTGGGGTGCTATTGTGAAAGGGACTGACTCTCCAATTTCTATCTCAGTTCGTCTACTGTTTGTGTATACACAGGCTATTGATTTTTGAACATTGACCTTGTAACCAGCTATGCGGCTAAAATTGGCAATTAGGTCCAGCAGTTTTTTAATTGATTATTTAGGATCCTCTAGATAGAGTATCATGTCGTCAGCAAATAATGACAATTTAACTTCTTCTTTTCCAATCTTTATTCCTTTTATTTCTTTCTCTTGCCTAATTGCTATGGCTAATATTTCCAGAACTATATTGAACAGAAGTGGTGAGAGAGGACATCCTTGTCTTGTTCCCGATCTTAGTGTGAAAGGTTTCAATTTTTGACCATTTAGTATGATACTGGCTGAAGGTTTCTCGTAGATAGCGTGTATTAGTTTGAGATACAGACCATCTATTCCAATCTTCTGTAGGGTTTTGAACATAAATGGGTGTTGTACTTTGTCAGACGCTTTTTCTGCATCAATTGAGATGACCATATGATTTTTGTCCTTAAGCCTGTTAATATAGTGTATAACATTTATTGATTTACATATGTTGAACCTTCCTTGCATCCCTGGGATGAATCCAACTTGGTCAGGGTGTATAATCTTTTTGATAATTCTCTGTATTCTGTTTGCCAGGATCTTACTGAGGCTTTTTGCATCAATGTTCATTAAAGATATTGGCCTGTAGTTCTCTTTTTTGGTTGGGTCTTTCTCTGCTTTTGGAATCAGGGTAATGGTTGCTTCCAGGAATGAGTTTGGGAGTGCTGCTTCCCTTTCAATTTCATTAAAGAGTTTCAGAAGTAGATGCACTAACTCTTCTTTAAAAGTTTTATAGAATTCAGCAGTAAAACCATCAGGTCCAGGGCTTTTCTTTGTTGGCAAGTTTTTAATTACATTTTCAATTTCACAGATTGCTATTGGGGCATTTAACATTTCTATATCTTCTTTGTTCAGCTTTGGGAGTTCATATGTGTCTAGAAATCTATCCATTTCTTCTACATTTTCCATTTTGTTGAAGTATAAATTTTCAAACTAGGCATTTATTATTCTCTGGCCTTTCTCTGGGTCAGTAGTAATTTCTCCGTTCTCATTCCTAATAGCATAGATATGGGCCTTTTCCTTCCTTTCTTTAATGAGGTTGGCTAAGGGTCTATCAATTTTGTTTATCTTCTCAGAGAACCAATTTTTGGATTCATTGATTTTTTCAACCGTTCTCTTGGTTTCTATTGCATTAATTTCTGCCCTAATCCTTATAATTTCTTGCCTAGTGCGAGCTTTGGGTTTGTTTTGCTCCTCTCTTTCTAGTCGCTTGAGGTTCAGCATTAAGTTGTTTATTTGAACTTGCTCCATTTTCTGGATGTAGGCTTTCACTGCTATGAATTTTCCTCAGAACTGCTTTCATTCTGTCCCATAAATTTCTGTATGTTGTACTGGGGTTATCATGTAGTTGTTAGAACTGCTCAATTTCTTCTCTTATTTCCTCCATGACCCATTGGTTGGTCAGCAGATTCATTGATTTTTTGAACTGTTCTCTTGGTTTCTATTGCATTAATTTCTGTCCTGATCCTTATAATTTCTTGCCTAGTACAAGCTTTTGGTTTGTTTTGCTCCTCTCTTTCTAGTCACTTGAGGTGCAACATTAAATTGTTTATTTGAGCTTGCTCCGTATAGGCTTTTCACTGCTAATTTTCCTCATAGAACTGCTTTCATTGTGTTGCATAAATTTCCATATGTTGTACTGGGTTTATCGTTTAGTTGTAAGAACTGCTCAATTCTTCTCTAATTTCTTCTGTGACCCATTGGTTGGTTAGCAGAGCATTGTTCAGTTTCCATATGTTTGTGAAGATCCTGCGTTTTCCTTTGCTATTCAGCTCCAATTTCAGAGCACTATGGTCTGATAGTATACAAGGGATAACTTCAGTCCCTTTATTTTTGCTTAAACCTGTTCTATGAATGGGCACATGCTCTATTTTGGAGAATGATCCATGAGCAGCTGAGAAGAATGTAAATTCTGACTTTGTGGGGTGAAATACTCTGTAGGTATCTATTAAGTTCATTTGCTGAAAAGTCTGGTTGAACTCAAGGATTTCCTTAGTGACTTTTTGTCCAGTCGATCTGTCTCTTTGTGACAGTGGGGTATTGAGGTCCCCTACTATTATTGTATTGGAGTTTATCTGGTTTTTCAAGTCCATTAATGTTTGTTTTATATAGTTCTGTGCATTAGAATTTGGAGCATAGATATTTACGATTGTGATTTCTGTCTTTTGGATTTTTCCCTGAACTAAAAGATAGTGTCCATCTTTATCTCTCTTTATCAGTTTTGGCTTGAAGTCTATTTTTTTGCAAATAAAATCGCCACTCCTGCTCTCTTGCTGTTTCTTGTTGCATGGAGTATTATTTTCCATCCCTGTACTTTCAGTCCAAGGGTTTCTCTCTGAATTAGGTGTGTTTCTTGTATGCAGCAGATTGTAGGATCTTGCTTTTTGATCGACTGTGCCAGTCTGTATCTCTTAATTGGCGCGTTGAGTCCATTGACATTAATGTTATGATTGATATAGGTAAATTTAATGCTGCCATGTTTTCCTGTTCTTGGCTGTGTTAGTCTACTTTTGCCCTTTCCCCA
>PVIR01019985.1:0-31212 GCA_004026965.1 Petromus typicus
ACATAACAATACTGGGTGTGGAGACTCACGCCCAGCAGCAACCAGTACCACATACCACAGTGCCGGGCGTGGTGGCTCACGCCTGTAATCCCAGCACTCGGGAGGCAGAGGCAGGAGGATTGCTGTGATGTGAGTTTGAGGCTGAGCTCAGGGCCAGCCTGAACCACAAAGCGAGACCCTGTCTCAAAAAACCTAAAAATTAAAAAAAAAAAAAAAAAAAAAATTGAATGGATGGAGGAGGAGGACAGCGCTCCAGAGGAGGGGGTAAATCTGTAAGAGTTGGCTGCTTCATGGAGGAATACTAGGTAGGCCAACAATGCTAGCCCGAAGAAAAGCTCATAGGTGGTATAAACTTCAATAACAAATGAACAAGTACATTTTTTAAAAACCGTGAGCCTTAAACCCAAGAGTGACTTCTTTGTGACAGGGTAGAATTTGAGAACTCCAGTATGACACCTGCCATTTGGCCAGACAGAATTTAATCAGGTGTCATTTGGAGAGGAGATTGATTGTGTAAGACTGAGTCACAGAACACCTATACTATGGTTCTTTTTTTGTTGTTTTAGGATCAAGGATTAAAGTGTTACCCTAACACAGAGACTGGGTCAGAGACAGCCGTGAGAGACAGATGCAGTGACTGAGGGATAGATACAGATCCCCTGAGATACTTTGTAAAGTTCAAGTTCAGACCAATGAAGACATGGGACTACATTCTGTGTTGGGTGTGGCTTTTAATAATGGCTGGATTTGAAGGGGCTAACATCTACTTCAGTGGTTAGCTTGAGATCCTGCCCCTACCACCTACATCCAGCAGAGACCTGTGTTCTGATTGCTTCCATATATTCCAGTGTGAAAAGGTATGTGTGTCATTTTGGACAGTTGCTCTGGTCTGAGGCTTAGAGACAAGAAATCCCTTGAACGCAGGAGTCCCCTCTCAAACCCACAGGTTATAAAGTGAGCAGAGAGGATTGTGATTTGCTAGATTCCAAAGACTGATGGTCTTAGAAGGAAACCACTCATTTCAAAATACACAAGAATTTTTACTTTTTCTTCTGACTCATTTATTTTCTTCTCTATTGCCTTTTTTTCTTTACTAGTGCTTAGAATTTTACTTCTCATTTCCTTTTCCTCTTTTCTATTCTTATTATCTTTATTTGTTTGATGTAGTCCTCTTTTTATTCCCTTGTTCTTGTTTTTTCCCTTTTTATTATTTATTATTTTTTCCTTTAATTTTATCTTTTTTCTTATTTCGCTGTTTTTTTAAAAAAAACTTTTATCTAGTAAAAACTTTCCTTTATTCCTTAACAGGATCCTTTATTCCACTTTTATAATCTTTTTTTTTTCTTTTTTTTTTTTTTCTTGCTTTTGTAGTTCAGGCTGGCCCTGAGCTCAGCCTCAAACCCACTTCACAGCAATCCTCCTGCCTCTGCCTCCCGAGTGCTGGGATTACAGGCGTGAGCCACCACGCCTGGCACTGTGGTATGTGGTACTGGTTGCTGGTGGGCATGAGTCTCCACTCTGGCATTGTTGTATATAGTTACTAGGGAATTGAACTAAGGACCTTGTGCTTGTAAGGCAAGTGCCAGAACCACTGAGCTAAATCCCCAGCCCATCATTTTTATGGTCTTCTTATAATCTATTGCTTATTTTTCCAAATTCTATTTTTTATGCTCCCATTCCCCACAGCTTCTATCTTTCCTACTATAACTACTGAATTTTATAAATCTATCATTAACTGTATCTTACTACTATTGAATTTATTGTTCCACTCTTAGTAGAGGTAAAGCTGTTCAATTATGTAGATATTTGCTGTATGTCAATATCTGATTTGTCTTAGTATATATACCATAAAAATAGATCTTCTTTCCATGTGAAACATAGTACATTATTGGTTCTTAGGATGTACCAATATGCAGCTGGTATTTGATGTTACTGTTGTTGCTGATTTTGTTACTCTAGACAAGATGACGTAATTGTTGCAATCAGTTGGTTTTCTCTGCGTGCCAATATCTGGATTACCTCAGGGTCATGAACAATACTGCAGCCCATTTCCTAAGAACTTGGTACTGAGTCAAATAACTTGCAACTTTCCCTCCCAAATAAACATAGGTGATTGGACACTGAGACAGAGGCAAAGGACAATATTTAGCCATACCATGAGAATATCTTTGAAAAGTGTATATTAACTAAAGAGGTCTCTATGCTGTCAACAAAGATATCCATTATAATAAACCTGCAGGCCTCAACACAGAAAACAATTAATAAAAAACAGAAATATAAGAGAAGGCAGCAAAATATCTCAAAATATTCTCAGGTCTCTCAAAACTGATCCAAGGGGCATTGAAGGAAAGAAACCCAAAAGCTATTCAGCTAAAAGGATAACTAAACAGATAATGGTACTAATGGAGCAAGTGACCAGTGAGTCTAAAGAAGGAACTAATAAAAACTAGCATTGCTAAATAAAATCATGTAAAACAGGAATGTCTAATTTAGAAAAGAACTAGAGTCCATAAAAAAGTTAAAAAGTGTAATCCAGGAGATTAAAAATTCCACTGAATGTATAAGCAGCAGAAGAGACCAGTGTGAAATCTAGAAGACAGGCCTATCTATAGTCGGTGATCAATTCTTGAACAGTACCATAATAAAACAAGAGACCATGAAAAATGGATCTAGCAGTCATTATCTAATACAAAGAAGACTGGTCTAATATTAATTGGAATTAATGAAAAAATCACAAGATAGCACAAAGGGTATAAAAACCTGTGTGTGTTGGGCTAGGGATTTACCTCAGTGGTTCTGGCACCTGCCTTGCACGCACAAAGGCCTGGGTTGGATTCCCGGTAACCACATACCACAATGCTGGATATGGTGACTCGCGCCCACCACCAATCAGTACCACACATCACAGTTCTGGTTGTGGTGACTCACGCCTGTAATCCCAGCACTTGGGAGGCAGAGGCAGGAGGATTGCTGTGAGTTCCAGGCTCGCCTGGGCTATGTAGTGAGCTCAGGGCCAGCCTGAACTACAAAGTAAGACCTTGTCTCAGAAAAAAAAAAAAAATCTAGGCAAACTATTAGCTTATCTTATCAAATCAAAGAAAAGAGATAAATCAATACAATTAAAAATGAAGTGGTGAAATCACAACAGAAACTACTCAGAATACAGAAGATTGTTACCAACTGTTTCACAAACCTGTATGCCACTATATTGGAAAACTGAGAAGAAATGGAGAGGTTCCTACATAGATGTGAATTACCAAAACTGACCTAAGAAGACTTTAAAAATCCTAAATAATTCAATAATGGGCTATGAAGTTGAAGCAGTATTAACAAATCTACCAACTAAGAAAAGTCCAGGACTCGATGGATTCATTAACAAATTCTGCAAGAACTTCAGGGAAGATGTGATGCCAATACTTCTCAAACTCTTTAATGAAATCAAAAGGGAATGAGGACTCTCAAACTCATACTTGGAAGCTACCATTACAATGATTCCCAAACCACACCTACAGCCATTCTCTCTAAAGAACATACAGTAGATGCAAAAATCCTCAATAAGATACAGGCAAACAAATACAACAGCTCATCAAAAAGGTCACACACCATGACCAAGTAGGCTTTTTGTAAGTTATGCAAATATAGTGTAACATACGCAGATCAATAAATATAACTCATCACATAAAAGGAAGTAAGAATCATCTTAATAGATGCAGAAAAAGCCTTTGAGAAAATCCACTATACATTCATGATTAAAAACTCTGAAGAAAATATGTATAGAAGGACCTTATATCAATGTGATGAAAGTTATTCATGACCAAAAAATGGCTAACATATTAAATGAGTCTGAACGCTATCTCTCTGAAGATGGAAATAAGATTAGGATATTGTATATAATTACTTTTCTTCAATATAGTTCATTTTTTGAGACAGGGTCTCACTGTGTAGTTCAGGCTGGTCCTGACCTCAGCCTCAAACTCATCACAGAAATCCTCCTGCCTCTGCCTCCCAAGTGCTGGGATTACAGGCGTGAGCCACCACGCCTGGCACTGTGGTATGTGGTACTGGTTGCTGCTGGGCATGAGTCTCCACACCCAGTATTGTATGTGGTTACCGGGGAATCAAACCCAGGTCCTTGTGCTTGCAAGACAGGCGCCACAACCACTGAGCTAAATCCCCGGCCCTCAATATAGTTCTTGAAACTTTAGCCATAGCATTCAGTCAAGAGAAAGAAATAAAATGGATATGTATAGGAAAGGAAGAAGTTAAATTATCTTTATTTGCAGGTGACCTGATCCTCTGCATAGAAAACCCAAAAAATCCTAACAAAGATTCCTAGAACTAGTAAAAAACTCAACAATGTAGCAGGAAACAAAATTACAGAAAAATCAGTGGTTTTGCCATTCAACAATAATGTACTTATTAAGACAGAAATTAGGAAAACAATATCATTCACAATAGCATCAAAAATTACATAAAGAAATTAGAGGGCCGGGGATTTAGCTCACTGGTTCCGGCGCCTGTCTTGCAAGGACAAGGACCCGGGTTCGACCCTCGTAACCACATACAATACTGGGCGTGGAGACTCACGCCCCGCAGCAACCAGTACCATATACCACAGTGCCAGGCGTGGCGGCTCATTCCTGTAATCCCAGCACTCGGGAGGCAGAGGCAGGAGGATTGCTGTGATGTGAGTTTGAGGCTGAGCTGAGGGCCAGCCTAAACTACAAAGTGAGACTCTGTCTCAAAAAAAAAAAAAAAGAAAAAGAAATTAGAAATTAATCTAACCAACGAAGTGAAACACCTCTATGGTGAATATTACATCACCCTAAAAACGATTAAAGAGGACATCAGAAAAATGAAAAGATATTTGATGTTCCAGGAAAAACAGAACCAATATAGTCAAAATGGCTGCACTTCCAAAACTGATCCATAGATTTAATGCCATCCCAGTCAAACTATCAAGAGCATTTCCCTTCACAGATCTAGAGGGAAAAAAAAATTCTAAAATTCATATGTAAGAAGAAAAAAACCCAGAATAGCAAAAGCAACCCTAGACAATAAAAGCAAAGCCTGAGGCATTATGTTCCTAGATGTGAAGATACATCAAAGGTACAATGACTATAACAGCATAGTATTTAGTATTAGCATAAAAGAAGATGTGGTTCAATGGAGCCTAAACAAGCCTAAACAAGCCCAGGCACACTCAGTCATTTGATCCTTGACAAAAATGTCATAATTATACACTACAGTAAAGATAGCCTCTTCAGTAAATGATGCTGGGAAATTTTGATATGTATTCTATATGCAGGAGATTTAGTTTGGATCCATACAGGTCACCAGGTACTAAACTAAAATCAAAATGGATCAAATATTCAAATGTTAAAATAGAAAGTCTAATGGAAGGCAAAATAGGTTAAACTCTTGAAGATATAGGTGGATTCTGGACAGAATCCAGTGGCATAAGAAATAATGCAAGAAATCAACAAATAGAATCATTATCAAATTTAAAAGGTTCTGTACAGCAAAGGAAACAACCAACATAGTGAAGAAACAAGCTATAGAATATGAAAAAAATTTTGACCAGATATTCCTTTGACAGAGGACTAATATCTAGAATGTAAAAGAATAAAAAAATTAGATTTCCTCCAAATAAAAGAACAGTAAAGATGGACAACTGAAATGAACAGACATTTCTTGGAAGAAGAAACACAGATGGCCAATAAATACATGAAAAAAATTGTCAACATTGCTAACCACTAGAAAAATACAAATTAAAACAATACTGAAGTTCTGTCTTACTCCAGAAAGAATGGCTACCATCAAGATATTAAATAATAACAAATGCTAATGAGGCTGCAGGGAAAAAAAGAACTCTTCTACATTGTTGTGGGAAATAAAAACTGGTATAACCACTGTGGGAATCAGCATCGGGTTACTCAAAAAACTTCAAACTAGAAATTACATTTGACCTAAGTAGTCCACTTTTGAGTATCTTTCTGAAAGATATGAATTAATCATATTACAGTTATACATGTTCATGTTTGTAGGAGCACAATTTACAAAAGCTAAATCTTAGAAATAGTCTTATGTTTATCAACAGATGAACAGATAATGTGTACCATGTTTTACTATTCTGCCATAAAAACAATAAACTTGAGGCATTCACAGGTATATAGATATACCTTGAGACCATATTATTTTTTAATTGAATTCTTTATTGGCACATTTTAAATACACATCACAATCACACTCAACATCAGAAATTTATACAAATATATGACATGAGTTAATTCTCATTTTTACCATTCCCCTACCCATCCTATCTCCCTACCCCTATATACATATGCTTTATTTTTTATCATCATATTTTTTCTTACCCCTCATTACTTACTCCTACCTTTTCCCCTTTGAATATTTTCTATTTCACAATATCTATCATACATTTACTCATTTACATCTTCAGATTCTCATACCAGGGAAAAGATACAGTCTTTACATATCTGTGACCTATTTATTTCACTTACAAGTATGTCCTGAAGGTATGTCCATTTGAGTATGAATGACTGAAACTTGTCGTTCTTTATGGCAGAGTAATACTCCATTTTATAGAAAAACTACATTTTCCTTATCCAGTCTCTAGTTGGTGGACATTTTGGTTGTTTCCAAGATTTATCTATCACAAACTGAGCTGTTATAAACATGGGTACAATATGTCGCTGTGATATGAAAATTTTAATTCTTTTGTGCATATACCTAGCAGGGGAATAGCAAGGTTGAATGGAGCCTCTAATCTTAGTTTCCTGATGAATCTCCACACTGATCTCCAAAGTGGCTGTACCAGTCTACATCCCGACAAAACGTGGAGAAGAGTTCCTTTCTCCCCGCAGCCTCACCAGCATTTGCTGCCGGCTAATTTCAAGATAGCAGCCCTTCTTTGTGGAGTGAGATGAAATCTCAGAGTTGTTTTCCTCTGCATCTCTCAAATGACAAGTGATGTTGAGCAGTTATTCATGTGCTTCTTAGCTGCTTTTACTTCTTCCTCTGAAGAATGTCTGTTCATTTCAGATGCCCATTTTTGAATTGGGTCTTTAAATTTGGGGGGCTGATTGTTTTAAGCTCTTTATGTATTCTAGATAGTAGCTTTTTATCTGAGGAGCAGCTGGCAGAAAGTTTTTACTATATTGATTGCCTTTTCACTCTGTCTATGCTTTCTTTTGCTGTGTAGAAACACTTTAATAAGAAGAGATCCCATTGGTTGATTTCTTCTGCTAGTTCTTGTGCTGTACAGGTTTTGTTCAAGGAGTCTTTCCTTAAGGCAATGTCTCCAAAAGTTTCATCTAACTTGTTTTCCAGTAGGTTTAGTGTTTCTGTTTTAATGTTAGGTTTCTAATCCACTTTGATTTTAGTTTAGTACATGGTGAAAGAGATAGGTCTAGCTTTAGTCTTTGGCAGGTTAAAGCCCAACTTTTCCAGTACCATTTTTTGAAGAAGCTGTCTTTCCTCCATTGAGGATTTTTGCTCTTTGTCAAAGATAAAGTTGCTTAGTGTATCTGGAGTTGTTTCTGGATCTTCTAATTTATGCCACTGGTCGTCAGGTCTGTTGTTTTGCCAGTATCATGCAGTTTTTGTCACAGTGGCTTTGTAGTATAGTTTCAAATTGGGGATTGTAATAACCCCTACCATGTTTGTGTTGCTTAGAATTGCTTTTGCTATGCTAGGTCTTTTGGGGTTCCAGATGAAATTTTGGATTACTTTCTCTAGATCTGTGAAATATGGTGTTGGGATTTCAATTGGAATTGCATCGAATCTATATAGTAGTTATGGAAGTACAGCCATTTTGATGATGTCAGTTCTTCCTACCCAGGAACAAGGCATGTCTTTCCATTTTCTGATATCCTCTTCAATCTCCTTTTTCAGTGTGCTATAGTTTTCAAAGTAGAGGTCTTTCACCTCCTTTGTTAGGCTGATTCCTAGATATTTCATTTTTTAAGATGCTATTGTGAAAGGGAGTGACTCCCCAATTTCTCTCTCAGTGAGTCTGCTGTTTGTGTACATAAAGACTACTGAGTTTTGAGCATTGATCTTGTACCCAGCCATGCTACTAAATTTGACAATTAAGTGTGGCAGTCTTTTGGTTGGGTTTATAGGATCTTCTATATGGAGTATCATGTCATCAACAAATAATGACTGTTTAATTTCTTCCTTTCCCATCTTTATTTCTTTCTGTCGCCTAATTGCTATGGCTAATGTTTCCAGTGCTATATTGAACAGAAATGGTATAGTATACATCCTTGTCTTGTTCCTGATCTTAATGTGAAAAGTTTTAGTTTTTGACCATTTAGAACGATGCTGGCTGGTGGTTTCTCATAAATAGTCTTTATTAACTTGAGATAAAGTGCATTTATTACTATTTTCTATAGAGTTTTGATCATGAATGGGTGTTGGATTTTGTCAAATGCTTTTTGTGCATCTATTGAGATGACCATGTGGCTTTTGTCCTTGAGTATATTAATATTGTATATTATGTTTATTGATTTATGTATGTTGAACCATCCTTGCATCCCTGGGATGAATCCAACTTGGTCAGGGTGTATGATTTTGATGACCATCTGTATTCTGTTTGCCAGTGTCTTATTGAGGATTTTTGTTTCAATATACATTAGGGAGATTGGCCTGTCGTTTTCTTTTTGGTTGAGTCTTTCTCTGCTTTTGGAATCAAGGTTATGGTTGATTCCAGGAATGAATTTGGGAGCACTGCTTCCCTTTCAATTTCATTGAAGTTTTTTTGGTTTTTTTTTAAGGTTTTTGAGACAGTGTCTCGCTTTGTGGCTCAGGCTGGCCCTGAGCTCAGCCTCAAACTCACATTACAGCAATCCTCCTGCCTCTGCCTCCCGAGTGCTGGGATTACAGGCGTGAGCCACCACGCCCGGCACTGTGGTATGTGGTACTGATTGCTGCTGGGTGAGTCTCCACGCCCAGTATTGTATGTGGTTACCGGGGATTGAACCCGGGTCCTTGAGCTTGCAAGACAGGCGCCGGAACCACTGAGCTAACTCCCCGGCCCAGCAATACAAATACCCTTGGGCTATTCAACATTGGATGTTCATATGTGTCTAAGAATCTATCCATTTCTTTTACATTTCTATCGTATTGGAGTACAGATTTTCAAAGTAGGTGTTTATTATCCTCTGGATTTCTGCTGGATCTGTGGTGATTTCCTCCTTTTCATTCCTAATAACATGGATTTGAGCCTTTTCTTTCCTTTGTTTGATAAGTTTGGCTAAGGATCTGTCAGTTTTGTTTATCCTTTCAAAGAACCAACTCTTTGATTCATTGACATTTTGTATTCTCTTAGTCTCCATTGTATTAATTTCTGCTCTGATCTTTACTTTCCTCCCTGGTATGAGGTTTGGGTTTGTCTTGCTCCTTCTTTTCTAGTAACTTGAGGCTCAGCATTAGATTGTTTATTTGGGTTTGCTCTGTTTTCTTGGTGTAGCATTCACTGCTATGCATTTCCCTAGCAGAACTGCTTTCATTGTGTCCCATAAATTCCTATATGTTGTACTGGAGTTATCATTTAATTGTAAAAATTATTTAATTTCTTCTGTGATCCATTTGTTGTTCAGCAGAGTGTTGTACAATTTCCATGTGTTTGTGAGGATCTTGGAATTTCTTTTGCTATTCAGTTCCAATTTCAAGGCAATATGGTCTGACAGTATAGAGGGGATAACTTCAATTCCTTTGCATTTACTTAAACATGTTCTATAAACTAGCAGGTGGTCTATTTTTGAGAAAGACCTATGAGCAGCTGAGAAAAATATATATTCTGACTTTGTTGTGTGAAATACTCTGTAGTTATCTATTAAATCAATTTGTTCAAAAGTTTGATTTAGCTCAAGGATTTCCTTATTGATCTTTTGTCCAGTTGATCTGTCTATTTGTGACAGCAGGGTATTGAAGTCCCCTACTACCATTGTATTAGTGCTTCTCTGGCTTTTCATATCCATGAATATTTGTTTTATATAGTTGGCTGCATGAGACCATATTATTAAGTGAAATAAATGAGATATGCAAGCTTAAATAAGTTTGCCTCATATCAGAATCCCAAAATATAAACAAAGAGCCAAACTAAAGATAGATAGTAGGAAGCAAGGGTATCATTTTCAGATAGTAACAAGAGCATGAGCTGGAGAGAGAGCAGAATGAATGGAGGAAAAGGAGATAGAAAAATAATTGAAAAAAAATGAAAATAGAGCTTTGAAAATGGGAAGGCAACCATGAGTTGGAAGTAGCAGGGAGGGGAGGAAGGCATGGAATATGAAAAAAGAAGATGTGCTATGTACATGCACCGAATCCTCACTACGAATGTAATTATTAGGCACTGATACCATGTAATAATAAAATATTTCAAAAATAAATCAACTGATATGAGTATAACCAAACTCCTGTGTTCTTATATACTCATTTATATGAGCAAGGTTTCTTGGTGCTAACCTCTGCAGTAATGAAGACTAGGATCAAATTCTAAATTGCTGTCAAATCTTGCCCCTTTCTATCATCAAATAACATTAATCCATAGCCATATGGACTGAGCTTTTTATTTTTTTATTTTATTTATTATTATTATTTTTTTAGGTTTTTTGAGACAAGGTCTCGCTTTGTAGTTCAGGCTGGCCCTGAGCTCAGCCTCCAACTCACATCACAGCAATCCTCCTGCCTCTGCCTCCCGAGTGCTGGGATTACAGGCGTGAGCCACCACGCCTGGCACTGTGGTATGTGGTACTCGTTGCTGCTGGGCCTGAGTCTCCACGCCCAGTACTGTATGTGGTTACCAGGGATCGAACCCGGGTCCTTGAACTTGCAAGACAGGTGCCGGAACCACGGAGCTAAATTCCTGGCCCATGGACTAAGCTTTTTAAAGTAAGTAATCTCATCTACATAACTAAGAAATTAATTTTTTTTCAATATTTGCTTCTTTATGTTTAATGATTACCAGATTTCATAACATATAAATTAAATGTATAAAATGATATTTTGGTCAATTGTCTAAAAGTAGTACCTGCATAAATCCATCCAGAAGATATTTTTAATACTGAGATGAAACTTAAAATTACACTTGATATAATTATGTGAGATGATAGATATACTAATCAACTTGTAATGATCTTGTCACATTGTATATGTATATCAATGCATTATTTTTTGTATGCTTAAATACATGTCTTTGAATGTTGCATCTCAATAAAGTGGGAAAAAAGAAAAAAAATCTAATTGATATCTTTATATATACCCACTCAGAAATATATATAACAATTGGACATTCAAATTCAGCAAGAAGATATAAAGTTTTTTAATATTAACTAGGCATTTGGTTATGTATTTTAAAATTAGATCGTCATGATCTGTTTTGTCAGCTAGACTCTAGATGTCTAGACATAAAATGACAATGTTAATAGTAGAGGCTAAATTAAAACTGGGTTATATCTGTTGGAATTACATTGTAAATGGCACAAAAATCTGAGCAAATATTTTTTAATACTTGAAAATTTATATGATTCAGTAAACCATATCACTAAAGAACAGATGATTTCATTTGTATGTTCATTTTTAGCTTTCATTTTGCTTATTGATGTAGATAAGACAATTAACCAATATCCATGTCAGAAGCACACTTATCACTTAGACCTGAGAAATTTGTTGGGCCAATTGAGTTATAATCAAGAATTTATTTATAGTCTAGTTTTGTGAAATCATGGTTGAATTGCAGCCTTTCTTTGGGAAAAATATTAACAAAAGCCACCATTGCCAATCAATTAGGTTTATTTGATTTTCAAGAAAGAACATCACATATATTGTTATTAGTTGTAAATTATGCAAGGAATATCCTTGATGCCAGTATACTTTATAACAAGTATGTTTTTCCCCCAAAGAGTGGTTGTTAAACATTTACCAGTGTACTACTGCAGCCAATCAAGGTGGGCCTAGAGGTAACAGGAATGTAGAATGGGCAAAGGAAGAGAGAAAACTGGCCTACCTCAAAATTAGGAGTAGAAAAAGAGACTATACACTTTACTCAAATTTTTTCCTTACAATGCTGTATACACATTTTAAGTGATTTACTTTATTTCTTCTTCCCTTACTACACTGTTCAGGCTGATGCTGAACTCAGCAATCCTCTTGCTTCTGCCTGCCAAGTGCCGGGATTACAGGTGTAAGCCACCATGCCTGGCATTGTGGTATTGTGGTACTGATTGCTGGTGGGCGTGAGTCTCCAAGCTTGACATTATTGTATGTGGTTACTGGGGATAGAACCCAGCCCCTTGCGCTTGCAAGGCAGGTGCTGGAACCACTGAGCTATATCCCTGGCCCACTCTACTATTATTTACAGAGTGTGGTGCCATTTCAAACAGGATTGGAACATAAATAGTTCCCTTCAAATACTCTAGATGAGGTAGTAGAAGTAATTGATGAAGAAGTGTGCTACAGTTTATATCTAGATGCCCCCACCCAAAATCCTCATGTGATGAAGGGTGGGACTTGGGGAGGGTCACTGGATTATGAGGGCTTAGAACTGACTTGCTGTTAAAACATGGGGTCTGGTCAGAAGAGGTGGGTCACTGGAGGTATGGCCCGGAAGTGTGGGTCCCTCCTTGAATTCTTTCCTTCTCTCTCTGCTTCCCTCTACCAGGCCATGAACAGCTCCTGTTTACCATGCCCCACTGCTATGCCATTCTGCTTTGGGGTCAACCAACTACACACTGAATTCTGGGCCAATAAAATTTCTTCCTTAAACTGTGGATATTAGGTATTTTGTCCCAGGAATGAAGAAAGTAAACTGGATTATTTCCTTTGGGAATGGAGTAGATTGCATTATTTGAAGTGGCTGCGTTTGTGTGTATGCATTTAGAAGGTGAGTCTTCACACATGTTGACCAGCCAGCCAAAGCGATAGAGTCTTTTAATCCTTTTCCGTATCTGGGGAATGGTCCACAATGTAATTTATACTGGGAAAATGAATTTTTCCTTCACATAGGAAAACTAGAATGTATGTTTTCCCTGCTTTTGAGGGATTGTGTGTGTGTGTGTGTGTGTGTGTGTGTGTATGTGTGCGTGTGCGCGCGCACACACACGCATGCATGAAAAATTACATCCTTCTATTTGGAATTTTTGATCTGAAGACAGAAATAGGCAATAGCTTATAATTTTATTTTATTTTATTTTATTTTTTTTTTGAGACAGGGTCTTGCTTTGTAGTTCATGCTGGCCCTGAGCTCAGCCTCAAACTCACATCACAGCAATCCTTCTGCCTCTCCAATGCTGGGGTTATAGTCGTGAGCCACCACGCACTGTGGTATGTGGTACTGATTGCTGCTGGGCGTGAGTCTCCATGCCCAGTATTGTATGTGGTTAGCGGGGATTGAACCCGGGCCCTTGAGCTTGCAAGACAGGTGCTGGAATCACTGAGCTAAATCCCCAGCCCAGTTTATAATTGTTGATAGCTTTTGACATGGTAGGTAACGTTCAGAAGTGGCTTCCTTAACAGACTATTCTTATGATGTAATTTTAGCAGTAGATCCAACTGCTCAGCTTCCTTTGTATCTTACCATTTTCAGAGCCAGTTTTCAAGCCTTCCTGTTAATTCTGTAGGCTATTCAATAAATTGCAATAAATTGATTTTCTGCTTAAGGTAAGTAAAGTTAGTTTCTGATGTTGAAGTTAATAAAATATGCCCAGAAGAAAACCTTTTAAAAGCTCATGCTATGATTTCAGAATGGAGGCGTTTCCTAATAGGACCCCTGGTTGGCACTAGAAATTTCATGCTGGAAAATTGAGAAAACCAGAAAGACTAGGTATGTGTCCAGCTGCTTAGCATAACATCCATGTGCAAGAAGAAATAAATTGTTCAAAAGCCCTATTGTTCTTCTGGGTCTATTTCAAGAGAAATTCATTGTAAAGATGGTTAAATCTCTTTTCCAAAATCATGCATTTCATTTCAATCATTTTCTTTCAACAGCCATAGTTCTGTGCCACATTTTTTTATAATATGGCTGGCCAGATACAGTAATTTCTGACATTCATCAACATTTCTCTTTATTGTGTTTGAGGACTTTGTAGAAAATAACAATACACAACTTGTTGCCACCATGACTCCTCTATTGCAAGTCAGTGGTCAAGCTAAATGTTCTAGAAGTAAATTAATCACTCAAACTTTGCAAGTTTCAAATTTCTCAACTTACATTTTGTGTTCAACAATCAAAGTGAAGGTCACTACAATTTTTTTTTTTAGGTTTTTTTTTTGAGACAGGGTCTTGCTTTGCAGTTCAGGCTGGCCCTGAGCTCAGCCTCAAACTCACATCACAGCAATCCTCCTGCCTCTGTCTCCCTAGTGCTGGGATTCCAGGCGTGAATTCCACTACGTCCAGCACTGTGGTGTGTGGTACTGGTTGCTGCTGGGCATGAGTCTCCATGCCCAGTATTGTATGTGGTTACCGGGGATCGAACCCAGGTCCTTGCGTTTGGAAGACAGGCGCCAGAACCACTGAGCTAAACCCCCGGCCCCTACAATTTTTTTTTTAATCCATGTGGTATAGCTCAAAACTACTTTGGCAATTACACTAATTTAAATGACAGTTGTCTATTGCTCTCTAAAAAATCACCATGAATTTAGTAGTTTAGAGCAAAATATATTTATCATCTCACAGTTCTGAGGATAAAAAGTCTACAGTGAGGGCTCTTCTTTTCTAGCCCTTGTAAGGCTGAAGTTGAGACTTTGATAAACCTGAATCTTTTTTGTAGGCTCTGGGGAAGAATCCACTTCCAAGTTTGTTCAGGTTGTCAGTAGAGCCTAGTTCCTTGCACGTGCAGGATTATAATGCCTGCTGTGTGTGTGTGTGTGTGTG
Source organism: Petromus typicus (assembly GCA_004026965.1). Classification (NCBI taxonomy): domain Eukaryota; kingdom Metazoa; phylum Chordata; class Mammalia; order Rodentia; family Petromuridae; genus Petromus; species Petromus typicus. The sequence continues at coordinate 14,900 of PVIR01019985.1, forward strand.
TGTGTGTGTGTGTGTGTGTGTGTGCGCGCGCGCGCTCACGCGCGCGTGCGCATGAGCGCGCACACTGCTGGTCATCCAGGAACCTCTGGATGAGCTCCTTAAGACTGCCTGGTTCCCTCATCACATTGCCTCAAGTGAGGGCATATGGAATAATTCTCATGCTTCAAGTCTCTGGCCCCTCGTTTTCCACGTCTTCCATCTCTCACCAGAGAGATTTGTCTGATTTTAAGGACTCCTATAGTTAGACTGTACCCACCTGGATAATTCAGAACATGCTCCTTATTTTAGGGTCCATCTCTTCACTACACCTGCAAACACTTTTGATTTTGCAATATCTTCAAAGATCACAAGAATCAGAGCATGCACAGCTTCGGGGTGGTGTTCTACCTACATACCAAGCCTCTCTAAGTATCAGGCAGGTTCCAAAGAGAAAGTTTCCTACCATTTCTATTAAACTTTGGTTAGATGGATTCCTCAGGTACCAACCTTGAACACACTACTCATTCCAGTTCACAGATTCTGAGGAAATTATAGGTTGCCACGGACTAAATGTTTGTGTGTACCTCTGATCATGTGCTGAAGTCCTAAGCCCCACTGTGGTGATATATGAAGGCAAAGCCTTTGGGAGGTAACTAGATTCAGATAAAGTTTTGAAGGCAGCTCCCTCATGATTGGATTACTAGTCTTTTAAATCAAGGAGAATACTGCAGAGTTTCTTCTCTCTGCTATCTAAGATTAAGGCAAAATATGGCTGTGTACAAGCCATAAAGAAGGCCTTTATCAGGAATAATATTAGCCAGCCCATTTACCTCAGACTTCTCAGCATCTACAACCATGAGAAATAAATGTCTATTGTTTAAGCCACCAAGTCTGTAGTATTTTGCTATTGCAGCCCAAGCTGGATTTTGTCTGATGTGTTGTAAAACTAGAATATATGAGCTTTTCCTGCTTTGCTAAAATATTGAGTATCTTCAACGAAGTTAATGAAAACAGAGTAAGATATCTCTGCTTTCTAAGCCTTCACTCCACCCATCTCCCACTTGACCCGGAGTTACAGCATCAGCAGTGAAGGTAGCTACAGCCAAGACTTCCATCTCGATGTGAAGAAGTGTGTCTCTGATTACCTCTTCCCTCAGTGTCTATGGAAGTGCTTTGAACTTTGGAGCCTCTTTCCACTCATTCTGAAGGATTCAGACTTTCAGAAGCACAAGTGGCCCTCTTCTCAGCAGAGGAAACAGGGCAAAGGGCAGACCCTTAGACAGTACTTCAATACCACTGTTCTTTGCAACTATCTAGGCACCTTCCAGAAATAATACACACTTTTCCACATATCTAGAAATTCTGGTTCATAGAGAAGGAACTGAATTCCATCACTTTGTAAAAATTTCTCAGCTGCTTTGCATGTGCACCAGAGTTGAGAAGCACTGCGGGACACAGGGGCTGCAAGGTGTCCCTGAGTGGCTCTATTTAGTAGATCAGTAAATTCTAGCTATCAGAAACTATGACGTTAGCAGTGTAGCAAGAACACTAATCAGTGAACCTGACATTTAGGCATGGGGCACAATGCAACTCTCCTTTGCTTCTCTGATGATGACACTGCTTAGAGGCCCTGGACATGACTAAGCAAATAAGTAGCACACTCCATTCAGCATGCAGAAGGCACCTCCATGCTGTCAGCTAGGAACTGCTAACCAATTAATGAAGATAGGCTGGCCGAATGGAAGACTTATCAATCATTGCCCTGACACTGTCTACTATGGGGGGAGGCACTAGTTAGACCTTGTAAAGATTCATAAGGCCACAAAGAGAGAAGCAATATTTGCATTAGTTAAACAGCAAGTAATTCTCAAAAAGGATAGTAATAATGATGATTTTCTGAGCATTCACTGTCAGAATAATTTATTATACACTTAGAAGCTTAAGATAACACAATGTATTCCCTTACAGTTTTGTGAGTCAGGAGCTTGGCCTGAACTCACCAGGCTAAGATCAAGAAGTTGGCAGGACTGGGTTCCTTCCTGGAAGGTCTAGGGAAGAATCTACTTCGAAGTTGATTAAGGCTATAGGCAGAATTCAGTTCCTGATGGAGATGGTGAGATGGGGAGAAGGGGCTCATGAACCCTTCTAGAGACACTTTTTTTTTTAGGTTTTTTGAGACAGAGTCTTGCTTTGTGGTTCAGGCTCAAACTCACATCACAGCAATCCTCCTGCCTCTGCCTCCCGAGTGTAGGGACACTTTCATTCTAGCGCTGCCCCAAATGCCTTACAGCTGGGAAGCAGCTGCATCCAGTGCCCTATGGCTGCTTCAGGGAATATTTACTTCAGCTTCAGCATGGACATATCTCAGATCACTCTATAGACCTCCTCAGTCAGTTCTGTGAGGGGCTCCTCCTCTTCACATGACCACATGTCTTGTCACCCATTCAGACTGGAAAGGTTCACTGAAGATTTGGGAAGCCCAAAGAAAAGATGCTGAACTGTGGACTGGATTAGATATCTTTATTCTCAGCTGCTCAGCTCAGCCCTGCAAAGCTGTCCTCGAGCCCCTAGTCCACCCATCCTTACAATGTCCTTGGCTGCTTAGTCTCCTGCCAGTCTTTACGACTGTTTACACTAATTCCAAAATACACAATAGTGGCCATTGCCAGGAATGACTTTGCTTACATACGTCATTTATACTAGCTAGCACTGACCTTGGTTATATCAGTTATTAACACTGAGACTGAGGTGTGCTTGCACTGAAATCTTGCTGACTTGGTTGTCCACCAGAAACCACCTTATCTGGCCTGAACCAAAGTGTATCCATTTTAGGCTTCATTTTCCTCTATATCATCTTATATAAGCAACCTCAGATCAGTCGGGGTGGTCCATACATTGATCTCTCATACGCAACAGAGCTGCAGTGTAGGTTTTCATCAAATCCCTTTGGAATAATATATTCCTTCCTATGGTGAGTAGTGCTTGCTGAGCTGGTAATACCAGGGCACACTGGTGCTGAGAGCAGTAAGCAACCAGAGCCAGAAACACTGACAATAGCTGGAAATCAGAGAGCTACAAAGAATTATAATTTTTAAAAGTAGCTAGAAGATGTTGACTGTGGTGGCTGGAATAGCTTCTAAAGTCTAGCAGGGCTGTTAAGACTCAAAGAGCTGACAGTCACTGAGAATCAAAAGTCAGGGCTATTCACACTGAAAAGCCTAAATTTTGCAGTTTGTGATTTCTGTACAAATTGAGCAAGAACTCTGAACCAATTGGTGACATCTTGCAAGTATGTACAGAGACCCTCCCCTGTGGAGGATTTTGAAAGAGAGGGCAGAGACTAGAGATGGTCATCAGTGGACCAAGAATTAGTTCATCTCACATGTGTCTAAGAATCTACACAGCTGGGGAACAATAAGGCCTCACAGTAAGTTTTCTTTCTGACTGTCACTTGAGGGGCGTTTCCAGCATTTTGGGGTACACAGTCTCTTTTTTCCACTTTCAAAGTCAGATCGTAGGGTCAAGTCCTTCTGTACTCTAGCTTGTTCTTGCCTATAATTCCTTTCTCTTCTATCTCCCTGTGGTTACATTTGGCCCACCTAGGGAAAGTAGGAAGATGACTTTCCTATTTTAGGGTCTAAGACCTTAATTCTATCTACAATTTTCCTTTTGCCACATGAGGTAGCACTTTCACAAGTTTCAGAGAATAAATGGTGGGCATTTGGGATCTAGTATTCTGCCTGCCCCAGAATTTATCTAGTTTTTCTCCTACCCAATGGCTAGGTATTTCATTCATATGGTCTATATGCCCTTCCTTTAATCCATTTCCATGTTGGGTTTCCCTGAAGATCAGTCCTGGTCCCTTTCTTCTTTGTTATCCCAGGAGATCTCTCTCACTCTTCTGGTTTTATATAGCATCTATTTTCAACCTCTTAACATATCTGTATCTTAGAATCTGATCCAATGGCCTATATGACAGTGTCATTTAAATGTTTCATGTGTATCTCAAACTATTGAATTCTTAGGCCTCCTTACTTCACCTCTAACCTATTCTGCTTCTCTCTTTCCATCTTTCTAGAGACATCTTCATCATCCCATTTGATTACGCCAACACTAGAGATTCATGGTACTTGTTTCCCTCTTTTTTACCTACTCAACCACTGCCAAGTCCTGCTGCATGCTGGGTCCTTCCTGTCACTTCCCTTTACTCTAGAGCCATGGTAGGTAGGCTGAGCCAAGCCTCCCTGAATTCTCCATAAAATCTTGCAGTAGTGCAATAGATCTTTTACAAACAATTTGAAGATAAGAGGTCATTTCTGGATGGTGGAAATGTGGGTGGTTATTTTCTTCTCAATCTTTTTTTTCTACTTTAAGCATCTCCATAGCAAATTCAAAACAAAATGTTCTGTAACAAAGTGAAAACAAAACATTACTTTCTCAGAAGGTCTCCCCTCTTCCCTGTCCCTCCATTCTTGTCTCTAATGGCATCATTTTAGGTTCATAGGTCAGCCTTTTTCACATACTGTGGTAGTACACATTTTATTCATTTGCTTGTTTATTCTCTTTTTCTTCTAGCTGTAAAGCTGTAATAGCAATACCATCCTTATTATGTTAATCAGTATGTACCCAACATCCGTGCAGACCTATGATTGTCATATAACAAAGGTTGTGTTTATTCAGGTATCTTTCACCATCTGAACTTAAATATTCAACCACTTCACTATAACAACTTAGAAAAATATTTGTTCCAGATTTATTATCTGAAACAAAACCCTGCTATTGCAAATTAGCAAGTGAATGTCAGTAAACCTGTTTAAGTGGCATGCAAGTCCGAGTGAAAGAAGGTAGATTATGCTGCAGTTCTACTTTAGTTCTTGCTTGTTAGGGATACATGTTGTATAAATGTGTATTGTCAACATCCAGACAAGTGCTCTCAATTATTAAGTGAAAATGTCTTTTCAGAAAGTGTATCATTCAGTTTTGTGTTCAACATCATTTAGAGGAAAGTGAAGAAGAGGACCTGTGAATATTGTATGCTAAATCTTCAGAAGAATTGTAGCTCATACTCACAGAGCCATTGTTGTAGCAACTATCTTCATTATATCAAAGGAAGATCCACAATCCAGAAATGCTATGACAGACTGTGCCTTATGCTCGCAGAAGCTATATATCCTTGAGCAAAGAGAATATGAATACCTATCTACTTTGAGAGATTTTATTCTCACCCATTTCATCTACAGCTTGAGACCATGGCTCAGAGCCATACCCACAGTGAAGGTCTCACAGGGAAACCAGAGAAAATTATCTTCAGTTCCTTGAATTTGGACTCAGAGCACATGAAGCTATCTACCTTTCTGCTCACTCTGCTATACACCCTCAACTCTGACTGAGCCATGTCTGTCTACTGGTCACCGGATTCTACTTGGGCAACTAATCCATTAGTCAAAAATATTGTTTGAAACTTGTCATATTGTTTCATATCATTTTTATAAGCATAATTTTTATAAAAGTTTTTAAAATTTTTTTTTAAAAATTGAATTTATTGGTATATTTTATATATACATTATGATCACATTCAACATTGAGGGTTTGGACTAGTACATGGTCTTAATTCTCATTTTTTCTCACTTCCCTGCCTTCCCTACCACTCTCTAACCCTTATATAATAAGCTTTGTTTCCTTTTTTGTATCAGTTTTTTTCTTTTCATTCTTTGCTATGTAAGCACCATTTTAAACATTATTTATAGTAACTTGAATATATTTTTTTACCATGCTAATATGTTTGTAATAGCTTATGGGTGTGGAAGGAAGAAGGAATTCATGTGCTCCTACAACGGTTCTTGTCACAATGTGCTTGACCAGAAGGATCAGCATCACCAGCAACAGCTTAAAATTCTATGTCTCGATCCCTATTCCAGATCCAATGAATCAGAAATTCTGAGTCTCAAGATTTTCTGCTTCAACAATCTTTTCAGGTGATTCTAATATGTGCTAAGAGTTCAAAAACCCTGCTCTGCCATAAAAAGTCATTATGTACAAATAATTAGATGGTTTATGTTTTATATGGTTATAAACATATATATATATGCATATATATTTCTCCAAGAGTGTTTTAGTGATTATTTGAGAAAATTGGTGTTGTCTTTGGGATGGAGTGAATATACATCCTTCTTGCCATTTGAAACAAGAGGATATAAGCTTTCTCTACAAGTAAATTTGTTATCTGTGTATTTTAGAGAACAGAATAGATTCAGATAGCAAAAGAGGTCTCTATTTACACAATGACTGTTGAAAGATTAAAACCCCTAACTCATGATTTCCTTCACAGGTACAAATTCTCTATGATGAATGCAATCATTATGTATATCTGAAATATGCTAATAAACATAGTTAGTTTAAAAAAGAACTTCTTGGGTCGGGGATTTACCTCAGTGGTTCTGGCACCAGCCTTGCAAGCTCAAGGTCCTGAGTTTGATCATCAGTGACCACGTACTACAATGCTGGATGTGGAGACTCACGCCTATCAGCAATCAGGACCACATACCACAGTGCCAGGTGTGGTGGCTCATGCCTGTAATCCCAGCACTCAGGAGGCAGAGGCAGGAGGACTGCTGAGTTCAAGGATAAATTCAGGACCAGCCTGAACTACAAAAGTGAGACCCTGTCTCAAAAAAAAATTTTTTTTTCTTTACTTCATGGAGAGTCTGCCTCTTCCTGGCCTCCTTTGTAGATGCCTCATAAAAGTATGTACATAGACCAAAGTGGAAAATTCACGGAGTGGTAGTATGAAATACTTGGAAAAATTAGGTAAAGGTTTTTTGTTAGGATTTTAAGTAAAACTAGTTTAAGGAAATGCCAGGGGAAAACTTGAGGCTACAGGGAATGTCAGCTCAAATTCTCTGTCCAAAATTATGATGGAGAGAGAATGGCAATTTGAAACCAGAAATAATGTGAACCAGATTCTCCAATTAACCCAGTTGCTGCAGGTCACCACCAACCACAACCCATTAAGGACACTTTTAAAAGAAAATTCTTTTCCTAGTGGAGCACCACTTGGCAACTTTCCAAGAGCAAATCCCATTAATCCAACAGGTTTAAAGCAACTCAAGCCTGGACATTTCTCACAAGAGCCACGAAGCAGACTACTGACTCTGTAAAATGTAAAAAAAAGATTAAAACAGCATGGAATAATTCAAGAAGATAATTTCTTGTGGAGACAAGTGACCCAGAAAATCAGCTTCTCCATTCTGTTTCGGATATATGTAGTTCAATCCACCACATTTTCCTTAACTCTGAGGATAGCTCTGCAAGAGGGACTCATATATGCTATGCCCTGTGTGGAAGTTACACCTGGTATGGAATACTCACAAAAGAGCCCCAGATACATAACAACAGAGACATATAGAGAATTTCAGTAACAACAATGCCTTTAATTAGGTCTGTAGAAACTTGGCAGGTTATGCAACTTTGTTTCTTCCAACCATTTTTATAGCCCTAAACAATTTCCAAGATTTCTCAGCATACACTGAGTTACTGTAAAGTATCACTAGTGATTTTAAAGTGGAAATTACATTGTTTAATAAACTTTGCATCAACAGCTGTAAGGAATGAAATATCCTCATGCCATACATTTTGTTTAGCTTTACCTAGACAGTGCATCTGCTCTAGAATTTCTGCAAGTGGATAACAATTGAGGCCATAAATCTTAATATTGACAGCTTCCTGTATATTTGTTATATAATCATGCTGGAGGCAAATAATTTGACAAAAGCACAAATATACAAAGTATGTATCCTATAAATCAACTTTTCCTTTTAAATTGACTTTATTGGTACATTTTATACATACACTATGATCACATTCGACATTGAGAATTTGTACCTGCATATGACACAGCTTGATTATCATTTTTCCCCTTTACTTTGCCCTCATTGCAATTGCCACTCCCTAAATACAAGCTTTGTTTTATTTTTTTAAACTATAAATGTTTTAAATTTCCTTTCTTTACTTTCCTTTACCTACCATTTCCCTTTTCCTCTTTTACATTACCTATCATACCTTCAGTTTTTTAATACTAGAGAAAAGACATGGTATTTACAAATCTGTGTTCTGTTTATTTCACATATGCATGAAATATGTAGGAATCAGTCCAACAACGGAAGTGAAAGATCTTTAAAGACTATAGCGTTCTAAAAAGGGAGAGGATATCAGAAAATGGATACATTTCTGGGTAGGAAGAACCAATATCATCAAAATGGCCATACTGCCAGAAGTACTATATAGATTCAATTCAATCTTGATTGAAATCTCAGCAGCTTATTTCTCAGAGCTAGAGAAAATAACTCAAAAATTCATCTGGAGCCACAAGAGATCTAGAATAGCAATTCTAGGTAATACGACATGGCAGTGGGTATCACAGTCTTCAACTTGAAACTATACTACAAAGCTATTGTCTTTAAAACAGCATGGAACTGGCAAAGAAATAGGCACAAGGGTCTGTGGAACAAATGAGAAGATCCAGAAACAACCCAAATGTACTAAGCCACCTCATCTTTGACAAAGGAGCTAAACACTCTCAATAGAGGAAAGATAGTCTCTTTAACAGTTCTAGAAAAAGGGTTTCAATTCGCTGAAGATTAAAGCTAGATCTATCTCTTTCTACATGCACCAAAATAAAAGTGGATTAGAGACCTAAATATTAAAACAGAAACATAAAAACTGCTGGAAAATAGGTTAGGAAGAACTCTTGGAGACACTGTATTAGGGAAAGACTTTATTAAGAAAACATCAGCAGCATAAGAACTAGCAGAAAGAATCAACAACTGGAACTTCACTTTATTAAAACATTTCTGCAAAGCAAGAGAAACCACTAACAGAGTGAAAAGACCACATACATTGGGAGAAAGAATTTCTACCAGCTGTTCTCAGACAAAGGATTACTATCTGAAGTATATAAAGAAGTTAATAAAATTAGCCCCCTCAATTTTTAAGATCCAATTCAAAAATGGACATCTGAAAATGAAAACAAGTTTTAATTGCTTTATATAGTATGTATAGTTTGTTCCAATAAACTTCCATATTCATAGGCACAGACATTTTCTGTCTATACACTTATCTCTGAAATTAGTGCATTTTCCTTATTTGGAAAATTTGCTCTCTTTCTGAAAACAAGTAGAAAATTTCTTTCAAATTTTTAAAAAACCTTCCGTCTCTCTTTTTCAAGTCTGTGGCATTAAACTTCACTGATTCAATATTGTTAAAAATACTTAGTATTCCCTATGCTCTGGACACTAAGTTAAGTTCTAGGATATGTCAGAAAGTGCTATGACTGGTTAGTCCAGGGGAGGCAAATAACTCAACAAGAAAGAACCATCCTGTGTAATGGTACCAAATGCTACTTGCTCAGAACCAAGCAACAAGGGCCTCTGGGAATGCTTGCAAAGGGGTTTATTTTCATGAAGGCTGAGGAGAGCTTTTCTAATGTCCAAAATTGTTGCTAGTGATTATTGTGAGGACAAGATGCCAAGTACTGTATGAGCTAAGGGCAGGGAGTTTTAATAGTTTAGGGATAGCACCTCAGGTTTTGCAGAAAACATCAATTCGGACTCATCTGATCCACCAAGTCAGCATAATATGTCAGAAAGTGGGAGATTTTAGAGGCCTGGGTGCTTACGGCAGTATACACAAAGAGGTTAATTTCTCTGCAGGTATTTTGAGGCCAAGAAAATCACTTGTACGTAAGGGTTGGTGGGAAAGTAGACTGACTATCATCCAGTTATATTTTGGCTTAGTCATGGCACTTGTCAGTTTACTCCTGTCCTCAAGTCGAATATAACATTTGTTTTATTCATAGGTGAAATTTTACTACCTTACTAATTTTTTCAGTCAAAGGAAGGGTATCACAGATATTTGCAAATTAGACACTAATTTGAAAAACAAAGTTGCTGCTGGCCCATTAACAGAGACTTTATGAACACTTATCAAGTGAATGATGGCATGGTATGAATAAATAGAAAGCTTTTTGAATGCAGTCACTAGGTCCAATGGATCTCTCAGTTTCATGAATATAAGTGAGGAAATCTTTGTTACTTTGATTTTGATAAATGCGGCAACACTGTGCTTATTAAAGTATGGGTCATATGTTATATACACAGTCCAATAACTTATGTAGTTCATAAGAGATTAGTAAAAAATATATCATATCAGTGTCACCATTATTCTGTTGAGTTGCTTCCTCTCTTTGGGGTTGATGTTAAGTTTCATCAGATTTCATATATTGTTGATCTTCACAACCTAGTTTATGAAATTACCTCATGCTCTAAACAAACATTAATGAACAATCTTTATGCCTTGAACCTGGAAGTATTGCTCAAACCCACAAAAACTAAATATAGACAATTGGCCTTTTAAGTACCATGAGCACCAGATGCAGGAAGAGAAAAACATTAGGCCCACGGCTGAGAAATTTTATATACATTTAAAAAGGAAAACTGGAAAGGAGAAAATGTCAAAAGAATGATTATTACACAAAGTTCCACTACGCGGTTATTTATGGTGCTTCCTCTAAAACTCTTGACCCTGGAATCACTTTCTAAATCAATTGGAAAACAATCTCATCCAGAGTGCAGCCAATATATTCTTCTCTAGAACCAGCTGGTATCTTTCCATTGCTCTCCAATCGTCCTCCTGTGGATTATGCTTCTGGGTGTGGTAAAAGGAAGAGACAGACAAACTGTTCCTTCTCATCTGCCTTCTCCCTAGTACAATTTAAAAGAGATACTTCTCCCAACAGTTCAAACCAGTTAACCACTTCTTTTTTCTCTTTAAAAATGCTTTATAAAAATTTAAAACATGTTTCTAACAGAGTAGCTTGATGAACCCTTGTTTATTCATCACTCAGTTTCACTGTAATCAACTCACAGACAATCTTGTTTCATCCATATCTTTATTCAGGTCCTCCCTTCTATAAAATTTTGGAGTAAATTTCATTTCATTTGTAAGTATTTTGGAATGTAGAGCCCTCTGATCCTAGAATGAGAAATCTACTACTCTTCCTCGCAATTCTCTCACAGAAAGGGTGACACAGAAAGTCACTAAGTGCTAGTTAGGAATTCTAGTCCTGTCAGCTAACCCTGGGAGGCACACGTCTTATCACGCTTGCCATGCATCCTGCCTCAGGAATCTACTCTTCCATAGCACACAGGAAAAGTGATGACGTCATGCGTTATTTGGTGAGATTCCATTCTCTTTTGGTGTGTGACAAAGTTATCAGGCTCCCAAAGGCATTGGGCCAACTTGAGGTTTTCACAAATTTTTTTCCCCACTTTTATTTCTGTTACCGATTTCTGGTTTAATCCACTTCACTGAAAGAATTTAGGCTGCATTAATTTAGTCCACGATTTTCTGAGACTTTATCATGCCCTGGTGTATTGATCTACTCTGGGTAATATTCCATGTTCACAGATGCTCTGTAATGTCAATTAGGTGATGTTGGTTACTAATATATTTACATTTTTAAACATATTTTCTACTTGATGTGTCAGTGGACAAGATAGAAATTTAAATTTGCCTAAGATCGCAGAACTGTAATGCTATCAAGTCTTTCTTTATGCATTTTGGAGGCTATTAGTGGTACACTAATATTTAGCAGCCTCATGCCTTTCTGGTGAGTTGGCTCTTTTGTTCTTGCCTCAGTTGGTTTCTCATCACTGAGATACAACTCCTGACAGGCACGGCTGTAAGGAGGAAAGATTTATTTTGGTTCACAGTTTGGTTATGTCTTGTTCCAGATCAGGGAACCAACAATGCTGTCCATAGGAAAAGCACCTATATTCTACTGTCCAAGCAGCCAATTAGGGTCAAACTCAGCACCAATAAAATAATTAGAAGGACGAAGTTTAATGAAAGGAAGACACTTTACTTGTAAAGAAGAAAAGAAAGGAGGGGGGGAAAGAGTAGATGGTTAGCTACGCTGATAAGAAACAACCAGAGTAGGGGCCTCCAGAAAGATGGAGGACCCGTGGGCTTTTATTCCTCCCTGCCACACCTGGGACTTTCCATAACTGGATTGGTTTCTTGGCACCTTCATCTAATATAATTTTTTTCTGATGGTCTACTTTCTGTTTGTTTGCTTGTTCTTGACCTACTTTTAGGGCCTTATATTTGAGATGGGTGGCTAGTTTGCAAAGGGTTACCTTATTGTATGGTTAGCTTAGAGTTAGTAAGGGAGCATGTGGATGTCTATTGCAGTCTATAATTATGTGATGCATATAGTTACTTGAGAGTGGATAATACAGTGATCCTTGACTGAAAAAAAATATATATATACATACATATGTTGGAGGTAGAGAGAGACAACTATCTTTTTTTTTTTTTTTTTGAGACATAGTCTCGCTTTGTGGTTCAGGCTGGCCCTGAGCTCAGCCTCAGACTCACATCACAGCAATCCTCCTGCCTCTGCCTCCCGAGTGCTGGGATTACAGGCGTGAGCCACCATGCCGGGCACTGGTACTGGTTGTGGTACTGGTTGCTGCTGGGCCTGAGTCTCCACTCCCAGTATTGTATGTGGTTACCAGGGATCGAACCCGGGTCCTTGCACTTGTAAGACAGGCACCGGAACCACTGAGCTAACTCCCCGGCCCGAGAGACAGCTATTTTAGCTTGACTTTGTGCCCCTGGGTCTCTACACTGTAGCTGTCAGCTCTTTCTCTCTTTGGTCTCGATGCAAGTCCCAAGGTCATTTGGTGCCTTTCTTTATCTGACTTTATTCCCTCTCTCTCCTTGACCTGCTTCTCAAGGTAATTCTTCTAGTGAAATTTTAACTCTTTCCCATCAGGATTATCCAGAAGACCTTATGAAGCCCCTATTCTATTTTTTCATCCACAAACCCCTGCCCTTACAGTTTGTAGAGGTTTCAGTTCCTAGTTAGTGGGCTCCAAGGCAGGACAGCATGGCAGAGAAGGACCAGCTCACAGCATGGCAGTGGGATGCCAAGAGGGATCAAGGGAGGAGGAGGGAGATAAACTCTTCTAGGCTACACCCTGAGGGACCCACCTCTTTCTAACATCACATTTAGCTATAAACTCTTCAGTGGACTAACCCATTGATGAATATCATGCCCTCATGATCCAATCACCTCCTCAAAGCCCAACCTATGAGCACATGAGGCCTTAGGGGGACATATAGATATAAACCAGTAACATTCATTACAAATTTTCTTCTTTAAGAACATTTCTTTAAGCTTAATTGATCTGTCTTTTATGTAGCCTGACAGTTTTCCTTTTAGTCCATCTTTCTTATCCCATTCTTTTTAATTTTTCTGTGTCCTTGTCTTTAAAATTTTTCTTTTCAAAGAGCATGTATTTGGGTTTTATGCTCTTTTCAAATCCAGTCTTCATTTCTTCCTTTTCTTTGGAGTGTTTAGTCCATTTAAATTTAATGCTATTATGATATAGTTAAGTTTATGTCTATGGAGTTGTCTCTACCTGCAGCCTTCCTCACTGCTCCAGAATTCAGCAAAAAACCTGTTGGAGAAAACTGGGGGGGACAACTGGCTACACATTTGGGGCTTCTCAATTCAAATAAGCTGTACCAGGTCACACAGCCTACACTGTTAGAAGCTTCCTTGGTTTTCTCTTACCCTTACCATGTCTCTCTGCATATAGCCAATCTGTTCCTCAACACTTGTCCTCACTTGGCAAATGCCTGGAGGGAAGGGGGAAAAAGAGTTTCAAATCTCTGCTTGCCTTGGAGTGATTCTTCTCTGTATAGAATTTATTTGATGAAAAAATTGTAATGGAGCACAAAAAAATGTGAGGTTCTATAGAACAGTTTAAATCTGCATATATACTATGCCTATATTCACAAATTATTTATCTTGCCACATTTGCTTAATATTTGTCCCTTCTATTTGTCTACCTCTCTGTCTTTTCCTTTCTATGTCTCTGTCTCTCCCTCCCCCAACACAGAAACAAATTGAAAAACACAAACATACATTTTTGTGTGTGAAACATTAAAATAAGTTATAGAAATCATGTCGTGTTACCCCTAAATACCTTAGTATACATCTCTTAAAAAACATTTTCCTATGAATCAATAAGACCATTGCCAACCCAATAAATTTGATTTTGCTATAATAATACTGAATATGCATTTTATATTTGATCTTTCCCAAATTATCCCCCAAATACTATGTATATCTTTTTTTTTTTTTTTTTTGAGATAGGGTCTCACTTTATAGTTCAGGCTGGCCTGAGTTCACCATGTAGCCCAGGCAAATCTGGAGCTCACAGCAATGCTCCTGCCTCTGCTTCCCAAGTGCTAGGATTATAGGCATGAGCCACCACACCTGGCATTGTGGTATGTGGTTCTGATTGCTGGTGTGCCTGAGTCTCCATGCCCGGTATTGTTATGTGTGGTTACCGGGGATCGAACTTGGAACCTTGTGCTTGCAAGGCAGGCACTGGAACCACTGAGCTAAATCCCTAGCCTGTATGTTTTATTTTATTTTTTAAAGTCTAGGATCAAATGTAGGATCATAAATTTATGTGAATGTCATGACATTTTAGTGTCTTTTAACCTAGAACAGTCTCCATCTTTATTTATGTCTCATAGTGGTTGACATTTTAAATGTCTAATGATTTTCTCACAATTAAAATTAGGCTAAACACTTGTGGCATGGATACTGCTAGGATTGTGTTGTTCACATTGAATTATATTAGATGGCACATGATACCAGTTTGTCCCAGTTTGGAGGTAATAAATTTTGATCACTTGTTTAAAGTGGGGTCTATCAGCTCACTCTGGTATAAAGATATCTCTCCCACTTTGTTATTAATAAATAATATGTGAGATGATACTTTGAAATTGTGTTTCTTAAAAGCTCTCACTCATTAAGTCCAACATTCATTGCTGGTTGTAAAATGGTGATTTTTTTTGGGGGGGGTGGGGATTAGTATCCATTGATTTTCTTTTTACTCAAATCAGTGTTTACATTACTGATTGTTAAATGGGTGATTTTTAAATTCTATTGTATTTATTCTAATGTGTTTGTACATCTAAGATGACATTCTTTTATAATGAACTTTTCCTCCTTCCACCATTATATAGTACTACTGTGACATCGATTTACTTTTGTTATAATTCATTGCTATTACTAATCATTATGATTCCAAAATTGTTCTTAGTTTTGCCAATTGAAGCTCCTTCCTTCTAACGTGATCCATTGTTCTTTGAGCATTTCTTTGCTTTCTGTGAGGATGTTCCAGGCTTGCCTTCGCTTTTCCCTGGCTAATCCCTGAAATGAACCTTTTCTTTAAGAAGAATTGTGAATTTTGTGGTTGTGTCCAGCAGTCAGTGGTGAAAGCATATCCATGACAAATGGCACTTCTAATGCTGTTTATGTAGTTCCATCAGTGGAGTGTGATTTGGAACATTTTTTTCTGAATGAATATCTTGTTTCTCTTTCTCTCTCTCTCTCTGTGTGTGTGTGTGTGTGTGTGTGTGTGTGTGTGTGTGTGCTGGGATTGAACCCAGGGCTTTGTTCATGATAAGCAAGTATTCTATCACAAAGCTATATCCTTAGGCACTACATTTTATTTTTTAGCCCAAATGAAGATTTTATGAGCCACCTGATACTATTTGATCATTTCCCGTACATTTAGTGAGTCAGAGCGTCTGTTGGGTGCAGTCAAGAACTATGATATAACACCAAATGATTCACACAATATGCCTGAACTTCCTGTTGTTTGGGTGGCAGCAGATAATCCAGAGTTTGTGCAAAGGTGTGATGTGATAATGGCTCATAAAAGCAGACTTGATAAAAATGAACTTAATAGCACTTTTCAGTTCCATGGTACTTTAAGTATCATTCTGAATACCCTTGACATATTTGAAAGATGTGTTATTTTCCTTATTTGAAAGATGGGAATTTGAAGTAAATGTTATAAGAACCTGTATTTGAACTGAACTATTTGAAGATAAAAAGTGTTCAGAAAACTCAAGGATAAGAATAGAAAAATATACCAAAATAATGTTGGGATACTCACTTCAAGAAGTCAAAGCAACAAAAGCCTACATATGTTTGTTTGTTTGTTTGTTTTTTGTTTTTTTTGAGACAGGGTCTCGCTTTGTGGTTCAGGCTGGCCCTGAGCTCAGCCTCAAACTCACATCACAATCCTCCTGCCTCTGCCTCCTGAGTGCTGGGATTACAGGCGTGAGCCACCACGCCCGGCACTGTGGTATGTGGTGCTGGTTGCTGCTGGGTGTGGGTCTCCACACCCAGTATTGTTATGTGGTTACCGGGGAATCAAGCCCGGGCCCTTGCGCTTGCAAGA
>PVIR01019986.1:0-31218 GCA_004026965.1 Petromus typicus
AACAACTATTCACAGAGCATTTCCATCATGCTGGGCACTATAAGTAATCTAGGAATGACTCAGGGTGTGTGAGAAGGTGCACACAGGATAAGCAAGTGATCTGCAACTTCATCCAGGGGTCCAGGAACTGAGACACAAGGTCTGGACTCCAGCATGCAGATTTAGGGGAGGAGACATGATTCAGCTTGTAATATGTCTGAGAGGTCAGAGGTCAAGCGTCCATCTGACAGCCCTAAACATACACTTAGCCCTGCCCTCTTCTCTAAATTCAGAGCAACGCCCTTAGCAAGAACAATCTCCCATCAAGCTGCAGCATCTATCATTCTGCCTGGAAGTAACTGCTAGACTTTGGCAAGATAAAGCAGAACTCTGATTTCCCTGCCTTTGAAGCTCTGTTTATTTTGAAAGAATTTACTAATAGTTTTGTTTCATTTCTCATCTTATACGAAATTATAATTGTCCTTAAATGTACTCTTGTATTTTTATTATTACACCCTGTCATATTTACATGTATTATATGAATTCAACCCTAGTAGACCCATTTCACACACAAAAAAAGAGACTGAGGATACGTGAGGGTGGCAGAGATGCAGGTCTATCTAACTGACAGCTTTGGAATCCATCTCTACAATGACTCCATCTGCAGAAGTTTTCAATCCTCTTCTCTCAGTCTGAGAGTCCATGTGAAGTGGGTCCTGCACCCTTCTCATCAGTGAGAGAGAGAGAGAGAGACAGAGAAAGAGAGAGAGATGAGAGTATCCTAGTGTGCTCCCCAGCTGCATTTCCTTACCTTTTTATTTACACCATTTAAACATGTTTATGTGCCCATTTGTTGTATAAATTCTGATCGTAAAAATAATACATGCCTGTTGTCCACAATTTGGAAGGTGTAAATAAGTTTAAGTCTGAAAGTAAAATCACCTATTATCCAGTAGGGCACAAAATGAGCTAAAATGATAGCTCAAATGTCCTTTTTATTTTCCAAATATATAGACTGTGGGCACACACACACATACACACTTGATTTTACATATAAAACATGCCTATATTTCAAAGTCATAAAACACCCTTCATAAACTTGACTTTAATAGCTACTAAATAACTCCATTGTGTATATGTAGCCCAATTTATGCAACAATTAACCTTCCTTTTTAAAAGGACACAAGATCACAGTGTAATTCTCATGATTCCTTTAATTATACTTTCTTGTTAAAATACTCATTCCATTTCTTGGTTAAAACCAACTAATTTCTTTAGCTTAAAATATGATCTCTTACCCTAACGTGGCTTTCTATATTCTAGCCATACTCTATAGAATATTGCTCCTGATGGGATCATGAAAATGTGAACCTCAACCCGTCATCACAGAGAACTGGGGCTCAGAGAGGGCAGGAGCCTTGCCAAGGTCAACAACAAAATCCACGACTACAACTCAGGCCTTTGGCATATTGATCATTTATGATCTTCATGACACAAGGTGCATTTCCTATTCTTTCACTCATTCAGCAAAAATGTGCTGTATGCTTGTTGGGCACCAGGGACTGTACAAAGGTGGAGAGTGATGTCACCATCCCGTCCCCTGCTGTCAGTCACCAGCTACAGTTTCTTCTTCTAGCACAAAGGTCACCCGCACAGTCCTCCAAACATGTGGGTGAAATTTCCTGCCCCTTTGCCTGTCAAGGCTGTGCCCCGCCTGCAGAGTCAAGGAGTGAACTTGTCAAAAGCAGCCCCTGACTGGGATGGATGGGAGTTTGTGGACTAAACTTCTGCTCTCCGGTGCCCCCTTCAGGTAGGGCAAGAATGACAAGGCACATTTTCCACAGTCAGGAGCAGGTCTGGGAAGAACATCTCTGGAGGACCCACCTGGATCTTGCTGCTAGCATTTCCTGGGACTCACCTCCATGGATAAGAAGAGAAATAAGGAAAAGACAACTCCAAACTGTTCTACACCTTGATTTTTATGAAACTGGAGTATCTTTTGGGTAGAGAAAAGAAAATTATACCTAAGCTGGGAAATGTCTTTTCCTTTGACCTTGGAGCTATCTGCAGAGAAACCTTTGCCTCCAGTTTGCTTCTGAAAGAGGGAAACCAAGAAAAATGAATACAAGCATTCCATCAGGAAGAAACTGAGGCAGGGAATACTTCTCAGTTTTATGTTTCTTACAACACGACATACCATGTTTAAAACACACTTTTTATCTCTGTGGGCCTGCAAAGGACGGGCCCAGCTGGGCAGATCTCATGGTGGGGTTGGGGGCTCCTATGGTAGTGGATGGTCAAAAAGACTGGAGTCCACTAAGGGCATCTCTGGTAGGAGGGTAAGTTAACCATCCATAACATGGCTAGCTACTAACACACTGTAAGCTCAGACTTTATAAGATAGGTGCTCTGTCCTAGTGCCAACTCTAGGAAAGGGAAAGTGCAAGGACTCAGTACTAAAGGCCGAGTCTGACACATCCCTGCTACCATGTGCTTCCAGACCCGATGTCCCAGAGCCTGCTCAGACTCAAAGGGAAGGCCATGGACAGCCCTTCCTCCTCCTTCCATTTTAATACAAGTGTGAAACAATTCTAGCTGTCCTCAATCTCTGCCAAAACTTAACTGTGAGCAGTGATACTGGTAGGACAGTGAAGTGATACCTTTCAAAATAAGAGATATTTAGGATGAAAAAAAAAGGTTCAGACTGAGAGGCATAGGAAAACACTGCAGATGGGGGAAGTGGCAGAGTGTGTGACAGTCACTCTCTTGTGAGGACTTAAAGTCCATGTAAATTAAAATGACAAGGCCAGAGGACACACTAGGAGGGAACAGCTGTGCAGAGAGGAAGGGCTGATCAGGCTGGGCACCCAGGTGTCATCATATAAAATTACATGAAATCCAGAGTCAGGGCGAGTCATGCTCTCATTCATAGATTTCTAAAATCTCTTAAGCTTGGTGAGAAATAAACCAAAGATGGATGAGGCTGCAGGTGAGCCTCCGATTAGCAGATTGCCAACTGGTGGCCTGGCAACAATGGAGAAAGGAGCACAGGGTCAGCATGTGTAACCCTCCTTAGTGTCTCGATTGCTACAACAGTCAACTTCATGCTTGTGTGTTATTTTTTTTTTCATTCATAAGGATTTGAATCTCTAATGCATCAGGAAGAAATATGTGCCCTTTTACCAACAGTAGTTTTTCAGACATTACTCTGGATTCATGAGGACACCTGGGAGGAGAGAAAGGTAAGGAGGGTGGTTTGGAGAAAGGGGAAAGCTGGCTCACTGGGGGTGGGGATAGTGAGTCCTATGAACCTACCTGGTTAGATTAGTGGCCCTAGAATAAGGGAATGGTAATTCAACTAAAGTTTAGATGGTCAACTGGGCCCAACCTGGCAATGGGTTAGAGTTAAGGAAGGAAAGGAAGTGGTCCTCAGTGATGCTCACTGATTAAAGGAAAAGAGTTAACTTCACATATGAGAATTCATCACAAAGAGAATTCACCCCACAATTGCTTTCGTTCACCATCACAGCTTCTGTGTTGAAACTTCTAATGGTCCCTGAAAAGGAAATACAACCTGCAGGCTAAGACACATTATCTTTTCATTTTAATTAGAGGCCACCTACAATACAGGAACAAGTCAACATAATTCACTTTTCTAATCAAAGAGAATTCTTTGAGAGCAGAGGAAAGCTAGCATCCAAATAAATGAGTAGTAATTTTCTTAATGAACCAAGTCATCATGAATCACTGTATGGGATCACCCCTTGTGCCACAGAGCTGGTGGCATTTCCAACAATGCAACATTATTTGGTAAATATTACAGACTGTTAGAAAAAGCGGGGTAAGAAATGACCTTTCAATCTATAGAAAGCATCTTAATTATTAAAAAGGCAGCAATTGGTTGTAAAAGATTGTTCCACTGTCGTCACTTCTGAAGTATGCTCTCGCCTCCTGGTTATGAATTATCCTTAGAAGAAATATGGATGTATGACATTTACATTTATAGTGTCACTTAACATAAGCATGCATTCTTATTCATGCCTTTGGACCAACTGTATGTAGTCTTAAATTTGGGTATATGTTCAAACTTGAGAATGTTTTCAAAATTTCTTTTGGAAACCAGCAACAATATCATGCAGTGTTCTAGGAAGAGATCAGAGTAGAGTTATGTGCCCCTTATGTGAGATTATGAATCCATCACTACTAGTGTGACCTAACTGAATATTACTACTCAAACAGATTCCCTATTCAGTGGTTAACCTTCATTATGCCAACATGATTGGCTTATGAGTAAGTAGAGGACTGTCATAGGGGGTCACAGGGAGAGGCAAGGATCTAGCCCTTGCCCTCTTCCTCTCTGGTGCTGCTCCCCTGCTGCATAGAACTCAGTAGCTTTCCTCTGTCAGGCCCTTCGACCATGATCTTTCTGCCTTGGAGCCCTGTACCCATGGACTGAACCGCCTGAAACCATGAGATAAAGTAAACTCTCCACTTACAATATGAGGTTGAATATTATGTCCCACCATCAAGAAAACTAATACAATTCCTTACCATCTCTTGATATAGCACTTGTCATTGAATTCACATAGGAGCAGGGGTTTACAGCACAGGAATTTCAACTATTAGACTTAGTTGCCCTCTCCCCTCCACTATCTACTGAACACGAATATGAAACATCTGTGACCATTGTTTTCTTTATTTGTTAAGAGGGAATGAAGCACTTTATCAAGTAGGATTATAGCTGAACAGGATAAGTAAAATGAGGCTTATGTAAAGTGGTTGGCACAGAACTAGGTAAATAATACAGCTCAATACATAGCAGCTGCATCTTAATCTTCTGTATTCCTGGTGCCTGGTACACAGTAAATGCCTGTGGTCTATTGAATCCCTTCCAGAAAGCTAGTCTAAGAGTTAAGAACAACAGTCAGGGGTCAGTTGGCAAAGTTGAGACAAGAACCCAACTTTCCTGCAGCTCTATTCTGAGTCCGTGTGTGTGTGTGTGTGTGTGTGTGTGTGTGTGTGTGTGTGTGTGTGCCAAAAGAAGCAGTTGTAGTTTACAAAGGAAGAGTAAAATAGGGAGAAAAGAAATGAATAAAATAATGTTATTATAAAATAAAAGATGAGAAAACAAGAAAGGCGAGAAGAGAGACTGCTGATGATAGAGGATGGGTACACAAACAGATGAAATAAGAGAGGAAAGAAATAGAAAGGAAGAAATGAAGGAAGGGGATGAGAAGGACAGAGGGAAGGAGAAGGAGAAGATCCATTTTAGAAAGAATTAACTCTCCAAATAAAAGCCCAAGATGTATAAAACTGCAGATAAATTCACCACTAGTAAAGCATAGTTTAAGTTGGAGTTCTTCATGAATGAGCCAGATGGGTTCAGTCCTGAGGTGCAGGATCACCCCTAAGTAACTGAGCTACAATCTCCTGCACTCAGTTTCTTTACCTTTAAACTTCTGTCCTTTTAAGGTCGTTATAATGAGAAAGTAATGCATCACATATAAGCCCTCCCTCAGTGCCAGCCCAGGACAATATTCTGTCCCCATCAGCAGTCTGTGATAACCAAAGTCAGGTGTAATGTGCAATGCTCTCAGAACCACACATCCTAGGATCAGTCAAGTCTCAAGACCACAGAGAACAGTGAGAAGAAATTTTATGGGCAAATTAAATATTGTGGACTAAGATTCAGTCTATGAATGCAGAAACTCCCAGAAATGAACACATAAATAAGAAACTTTATAAGAATGAAGTGGATTT
This sequence comes from Petromus typicus, assembly GCA_004026965.1. Taxonomy (NCBI): domain Eukaryota; kingdom Metazoa; phylum Chordata; class Mammalia; order Rodentia; family Petromuridae; genus Petromus; species Petromus typicus. The sequence continues at coordinate 5,740 of PVIR01019986.1, forward strand.
CTTGTATGTTATAAAAAACAAGAGTGTTTAGCATTGTTCTAGTAATAAATTGTGTAAGAGTAAGAAGAAAAAAGAAATATAATGTATTGTTAAGCTAATATAAAACTATGTATGATTGGAACAATGTAGGTTAGAACAGGCTATAATGTAACAGGTACATTAGCAGTCTGAAATATTTTTAAAATGAGATTAAATATGTATTCAAATACAAATAGAGTGTATAACATACAAGGAAATGTTATTTTGGTGACTGGTCCAAATCAAAATAGTAAGACCAAAGTGAGCAAATTCTTGTGTTTGAACTCAGGGCATTTCACAAAGAAAAGAAGTCCAGAAAGAAAACATACTTCTGCTTTACATTTTCAAGAATATTCAGTCACATTAATTAATATGCAGAGAAGTGATCATCTCTGTGTTTCTGGAAAAGGAGTGGGTATGAAAATAGTGGAAAATAGCTCAGCGTATGAAGAAAAGAAAGGTGAAAGAATTAGTTCTGAGGAGAGCCATGAGTGCTACCTTGAAATAACATGCATGTGCAGTTAACAGAGAATTAAACCAAAAGCAGCAGAAGTGCTCCCCTAAATTGTGAGGCATCCCATTATAATAATTATTTCTCAAAATGAAAGGGGACTTCCTTGAGAGACAGTGATGTATTGCTGTGGAATCTGACATAGACAATAATGTACCAAGAATGTTGAAAAGGAGCTGTCTTCAATGAATTATGGGTGCCGGGGGGAGTCATCTTTCCTCATACTGCATTGTGAAACACTGTTTTGAGATATTAATAGATGGTACAGAAAAATACAAATAGAAAATGTAAACACTTCCTGGTCAGAGAAGTTTGAGAAAAACTAAACAGTTTAACAAGGTGTTGAAACTCTCTCTGAGTCTCTCTCTACATATTCATATATATCACTTCCAAGGGGACTTTCTGTAAGATGTCTGTGGGACTGGGGGGGGGGGGCATTCAGAAGAAAACAATCTTTAGAAAACACTATTGTACATAATCTCCAAAACTGTTTCAACTCGAAGGTTTTATGAATACATATAAGAGCACTGCATAAATGGTCAGTCTTACTTATGGTAAAATTTAACAAATACGAAGTTAGACAAAGATTACGATGTTATAGAAAAATAAGGAAGCAGTAATTCAAAATAAATAAAAATTAATGAGGAAATAAAGGTTTCATGTTTGTGGAGATGTCTCTGAGTAATTAACTGAGAACTGAAGATAATGGAGGGTAGAAGAAATAAAGGACTGGATTCTCTGTGCTTGCTAATAGAGGAAGAAAGCAAAACAATAAAGGACAATGGAAGAGTGAAACAGCAAAGCAAGAAGCGGAATAAACAGTCATGGGTGTGGATATGCCTTTTATTTTTAAGCATGAGATGTACCTGGCCTGAAACCAGACCTGCGTGGATGGAGTCAACTTCCTTCCCGAAGGGAAGAGACCTTCAGGAAATCCAGACAGAAGGTTTCACAGGAAATGAAGCTTCAGGCAGGATTGGCTCTGTGGGACACACAATGTCCCTCAGCACATTGACCCTGTGACACCACTGTCCTCTCTCCTCATGGGAAGTAGCTGTGTGTTGAACTGAAATTGGTGCATGCCTTTCTGGGCTAAAGACAAGTTTGGTTTCGTATTCTCCTATTCCCCAGCCATGGGGAAAGCCATCTCCTCTCGAAAGCCATGTATTTCTTCCCAGATCCCTCCTGGCTGTATCCTGTTCTTTGCAGGGTGTGCCCTGTCCCTGCATCTCTAGTGTGCACGCAGTGTCCCCTGCAGAGTTAGAGCTACAATACTAAACTGGTCAAGTCTCAATCAAGTCTTCTGCTTCCACTTTGTCATCTAAACTTTGACTTCTCATAACAGAATTCCAACCACTCTCATTGAACAGAAAATTCTACATCTTCCCCTTTGTTTTGTAAGCCATGAAACTAAATCTGAGTACGGACACAACAGGCACAGTTCTTTTAATTGAGCCATACCTGTCTCTTCCTGTAACAGCCTCACTGGGACCTTCCCATGGACCCCTGGCTGCCTCCATCTAGAAGGGCTTCATATTTCTCACTGAATCCATAACTTACAGAGTCACATTATAGCCCTTCAGTCCATCTGGGGAGATTAGAGCCTATTAAAAAAGCCTTTGGCACAAGCAATTTAATGCTCAAAGCTCTAATCTGGAATTGGTATATTTATCCTGGTCTTTAATTATTAATGTTGCTTTATTGATCTGATACCTAAAACGCAAACAACAAAAACTGTTCAAACTAATTATTGTGGGCTTTCTACCTTTTGGGGCTTCTCTACTAGTCTTCCAATCTAAACCTTTTTTTTATCCAATCAATAGGGTTTAATTCATTAACAAGTTCTAGTGTGTTGTTTCCACTGTTTGGCAGCCTTCCACTCATCAACAGGAAGTGCACTAAATCCCTTCCCTGGCATTAGTTGCACAGTCTGTACCAGTGTATTTTTCTTGGAACACTAAACCAAGTTTAACAAGCCCACTTCCTGGTAATCTGTGCCCAGGAGCTGCCCAGTATATCATAAAAAAGTCACTCCGCACTTCTGTATCTTACCACGAGGAAATTATATCATTAAAAAATCCTGGGCACCGGGGCGGGACAGCATGGGCATGGAGACATACGGTCACTGTGACACCTGCTAATGCCTTTTCATTGGGTCAGTTGACAGTGTGAGTTTGGTGGCGATGTCTTCTGAATAATTTTGTAGATGAAGAGCAAGACACTAATTGTGAGAGTCATTTCCTGCTGCTTCACTAGTCTGATTTCTGAGTCACTAAGCTCAACTCCTGTCCCCAGCTCGGACACCGGCTGCCTTTCTATTTGGGAGTTCTTAACTCTAGAGATGACACAAAAACTGCAGTTCTTTCAATTGAGCCATACCAGCCCCCTCGGAACAATGTCATTGGTATTTATATTTGGAGTTAAAGCTGAATATTTTAGTTGTCTCTTGGCATTTTGGTACTTTAGCACCATTTTGCCTTAATTTCTCAAAGCCAAACTAACTCATACCAAGATCTTCTCCACTACTGGGGAAACAGCCTTAACTTCTTTGGAGGGATGGTAGGAAGGGTGAGTGTCAACGAAAGATTCATTTACTGAGGTTGGTGCTGAGCATGTAGCAGGCAGTCCATAAATACTTGTAGCATGAATAAATGAACTGTCACATTTTTTGCCATCAAGAAATTGGGAATCTTCAAAGGACTAAAAATACCACAAATTCACCTTTACTATCACTGGTATGACTTCTAAGGAGAGTATATGAGATCCTGTGGCTTCTATAACGCACCTAAACTAGTGATGATGGACTTTTAGAGCTTTCAATGATACGAACAGCCTGCTGTGGCATGGGTCCCCTCAGTTCACAACCTCAGCCCTAAACCCTTTAGAATATAACGATGGGGTCCTGCAGAGTGGTGCATTCTGGTAATATCAGCACTCAGGCCAAGGCAGGAGGATCAAAAATTCCTGCCCAACCTAGGCAACCCAGAGACCATTTTTAATAACAAAAGTTTTTAAAAAGGAGATATAGTTCAGTATAAAAGCCCTAATTTCAACCACCAGTACAAATCTGTATACATATATACAAGCTCTGTTTGTATCACCTCTTGGGATAATAAAGACTGTGTGTTTAAATTCTCAGTAGAAAGACTACCCTTATTTTGTTGGCTAAATTATCCAGCTGCCCTTGGGGAAATCACTCTGTTTCATACAATCAGGTCATTCTGAGAAGGCTTACGCCAGAGGGTTAGTGCAGTTCTTTCTTGGCTTGAGAAACTTTCCGTGAAAACAGAAAAACAAATTAGGCAGACATGAACCAAATGAAAACAGTGAGATATATTTTAACATTATATAACTTTATACATTGGATATACTACACACTAATCCATAACTGCTAAATGTACATATTTTTAGTGATATTGTTTGAAACATCTGAGGAAAAAATAAATAACAAAAAATTCTCTGAACTGTGGCATTACCTCTCTTTCAGGATGATGCAGTTTGGCTTTGAGAAGTTGAGGTGAAATGGGTGTCACATACCACATAATGCTGAGTGAAATTCGGCTGTACCTACCTCTAAATAGAAATATCAAACAAAAAAATTAAGACTTTTTCAGAGGCCTGGTACAATAAATTAAAGCCAGAGATGACAAAAAATATGCATATTTTTAATGCTCTACTTACATACAAATCTTAAAAGGACTTCAAAATATTTAGATTTTTCCATAGTCACACAACAAAACATGCTTAGAATTGACTGTAATTGGTTTTAATTATTAAAATCAATGTTTGCATGTTTATTCAAAAGAAATAATATTCTCTAAATATTATTTCATACTTATTTTTGTTGTGTCTGGGAAACCAGACAAATTATATGTAAATGGATCGATCGAAAGTGGCTCAATCTCTCCCTCAAGATACATGGCAGCCATGAAAACATCCCAGCATCCTAGGCATACAGATGATGTGATAGAAAACTAACTAACATGCCTAGAGAATAATGTACATTGTATAGTCTTTAAATTTTACTAAGGCCATGCCAACGTATGGTTTAGAACTAATAATGATGGAGATTCAGAGCTCAAATCTACCTGTGGGAACGACACATATTTCTGAGGAGGTTTTAAAAAAGAAATGACAGGATTTCCTTCAGGGCTTTGTCAGAGATCATCATCCCTAAGAGAAGAGCCTTTCAAGGCACTGGGGCCTCCAGGAGCCTCCAGAACTTCCAGAGGAATAAATAGAAACAGGGCATCTATAGAAGGAAGATGTGGGGACGGGTGAAGAGATGATGTATGTGACTACACATCTCTGGAATTACTAGCATTCCCAAACAACAGGGGAGACTGGCAGGAGAGGGACAGCAGGGAGACAGTGAGCAGGACTGTGCAGCATGCAGTGGGGAAGCGACATGTGGCAGAACAGTGCTGCACCAGCTCTCTCTCCCTCAGTTCTGCACCCTTATGCTAAAGGCACCGCATTTCCAGCTCCGGCCAGTGGGCTATGGCAGGTGTGACAGGTATTGCTCCTAAGCCAAAGTTAACCAGAGATGACCTAGAACAATCTCAAACTCTCTTTTCTTCCCTTTTCTCTCCCTGTCTCTATCCCTCTGTACTCCTACCTGATCCTACATCTATTCCATGTCTGTCTCTACCTCTTTCCCTATCCCTATTTCAGTCCCCATCCCATCTCTTTTTTATAGCCCCAGCTCCAGCTCCATCTCCATCGGTTTGCTCTGAAAACCTGCAGAGCCACCAGTTAATCAGGTGAGGCTGTGAATCTCAGCGAGCACATGGGGAAGCGTTGTCTTGAAGTTGCTGCAACCACAATGAGCACGAGCAATAAATACACTCAACCAAGATTTGCATCTGCTCCAAGTGCTCCTTCCTAACTAAACCAGAGACTCCTGAGCATGGAAAATGGGATTAACATGGTTAAATAGGCTTACTAGGAAAATTTGGTGTGGCTGACTCAGAACAATGGAATAATTCTGGAGAACTGTGAACCTTACACCCAACAGCACTTGCAATGGACCAGTTATTTACATGAATGGATTTTCTCATCCAATCCTTATAAACCTCTGAGACAGATGTTACTAGATTTTCATAACTATGCACAGATGCAGAAATCATGGTTGTGCTGGGTGACTCCAGTCTGAGACGTTTGAGAAGCCGAACTCTTAGCACTCCCATACAGCAGAGTTCCTGGTTTTCTGCTGTGCTTAATTGTTACTGATATATTGCAATGTCTTGGGAACAAGAATACTTCTTTGGACATAAGTATAAATACGGCGCTACACAACAGATACACACACAGACACACACACCACATATACACATACTACTTCCTAGTAGTAGGTGGTTTTCTCTGGCATGGTGGTTTCATCTCACCCTTCCACATCCCAAACTACTTATCCTGAAGCTGCTCAAAGGCAATTGACATGGTAGGCACTTTCCTTCAGGAGGAGTAATTTAGGGGTTAGAGTCAAATTAGACAGAGCACCAAGCACAAAAAACAAGGGAGATCAAGGTGAATCCTATAGGTCCCACTAATGACCCCAATGAGGCCTCCGTGTTGTCAAATGTACCGACCAGACACCTATCTTCTTACTGGCACATACTGAGGGTCATCTGTGAAGATGGCTGTTTGGATTTGACATGTAGCAGTCTCTACATTCCTTGTGGCTCGATGATACACCAACTTTGAGTAGACAGCCACCTTCCCACTCCTCCTGTGTTCTGTGCTCCACCTGAGGACTCTTGCTTCCGCTCTGCCCACCACATCCTGAGTAAGTCTCCCATTCATCCATGCAAGGGGAACACAATTTCACCAACTCTCTCTCCACCCACCATCATTGAGTCCCTGTAACCTTTGTTTTCTTTATTAAGCACAGAAATTACAAAGGAACTCCAATATGTCCTTGCACCCTTGGTATTAATTCAGTAGGCATGATGGTTAATTTAGGTGACTTCTTACCTTCCATAATCATGTGAGTCAATTTCTCATACTACATCTCCATTTATACATAAATCTCTGGAGAAATCTAACTAACACAGGAGGTCTAAGGTAAAATCACAAATCAGCATTAGCATGATGAAACCCAAATAACTGTGATGGAAGTAGATTTTTCTCAGTGGAAATGACTGCTATCTAACAGATAACTATTCTGGTCCTTAATGATATGGTTTACATACTTGACCTCCAGAAGCCTATAATCTATTAGAAATACAGACAGAAGAACCAATATGTTATAACAGAGCAATAGTCAGTAGTCTGTTAACTGTATCAACCCACCTTACTCCAAGTAGTGCTCTTGTCAGCCAAAGTTTAGAGTCGCTAATAATGAAAGCACACCATTGTTCCTAATGTGCTGGAGATATGTTCTCTGTGTCATGAGGAGCAAAGACTCAACCCAGATCAGTCTCTTCTTAACCATATGACTTGAGACAGTCTCTAATCTGCAATATTCCCACCCAAGTTATCCTCAGTGTTCCTGACCCAGACATCACGGGACATGTTCTAGCTGTATTCCTTAGAATCTCATAGTTCAGTTGCTCCACTTACTACAAATTCCTCACAATCTGCGATGCTTTTCCAGGGCCCTTTCTCTGGGAAGATAGAGAAGTAAGACTGTGATAAACTCAATAATCAAATAGCACCTCAAAGGAACAGGGAAGGATGAAGATCGACAGTTGTCAAAGAGTTGGAAAGTACCAGAGTTGATGGCTTACTGGTGGCAACAGGAAACAAGAAAAGGGATTTGATCCATTTCCTTGTCTTTAAACTTCAGTTCTCTTCTGATTACCACACATCTCTAACCCAGATAAAGTGGCTCCTCCTCTGAGAAGCATTCTCTTGCACCACCCATTTATGAGACCAAGAGTTTCCACACAACTTTGTGTATACCTCCACTCACCATGGACAGTCTGACCTTAGGTCTCCTTCTCTGTCTTGTGTTTGGGTTCCTTGAGGACAGGAGCTATGTCTGTGTTACTGCAGGTTCCCAATTGAGATTTTTAGTTTGCAGCAATGAATTTCCAGCTTGTAAGGTTAAAATAGAGCCTGACATGGAGTTTACATGATGAAACCTGGTGAGTGGAGTAGATGTTAATATTCTCCACGCTGAAGCCCAGCAGTTTTAAGGAGTCTGCATAAAGTTACTCAGCTAATAAAAATACAAGCAATGAGGTAAGACTTACTCCAAATTCATGACCTTCTCCCAATCCCTCTGTTCCAGGTAGCATACACCTTATATAGAGCTCTGAGGATCCTTTGTGGCCCAACTTTAGACAAGTACACTTTAACTACCTGATTCAGATGATCCCTAGCATACAGAAAGGAAGGTAAATACTGTGTAAATAATATATAATATTGGGGCAAAAGCTAAACAAATGTCATCTTCAGGAACTCATTGGTCTTTAAATCGATTTGAACCACATTCTTTGTTCCCATAAGTCACTTTTACACATCATTTATTAGATGTCTCTGGAGTTCCCATTCATACCATCATAGCATCTCAATAAAGTGCTCTTCTGTCCTGTTTCCCTGGTATGTTCCCAAAACTTAGCTGGTCTCAAGGACCCAGTGACCACTCGGCACTCTGAAAGTCTCACGTGATGTGGTGGGTTCCTCTGCCATCCATCCGGATCACAGAACCTTCCTTCTGTGTTCATGTTACCATCCTCTCTCAATTAGAACTTTTAAGGTTTCCCACTCAAAGAACAGATATCGCTTTGCAGCCATCTCCATCACTATCACACCCCCAACCTGTTGACCTGGTGCTCCCACCTGTCCACAAATCACTGGATCAGTGCTCTAGACATCCAGGTTGAGGTCACCTCTCTTCACCAGGAGAGAGTCTGCAAGCACCCCGTGGTTGGAAGGAAGCCATGTGATCAAAGAGGAGTGTGAGTCCACACTGGGGAGCTTGGAAACCCCTCCCCTTCTGTACGAGTGAAGACAGAACACTGTCGGGGAGAAAGAGGTTGGCAACAGCGACAAGGAGGAGGGAACTGGAGCCAAGAAGATACTTAGGATTTCATATTAGGCCCCTTGCCCAAGTGCTCGATGGATCTGAAATTGCGCACATAAAGCAAGAACTTGGCACAGGATGCGAGGTGATGAGTGTGCACGATGGCATCGCTGTCAGGGGGAGGGAGGCTGATGGGAAGAGTTTCAAGTCATAGATCTAGACGATGTCTGGAGAAGTCTCATGGAGCCAGAGCATGTCCCAGCCGAGGACTGCAGCAGTTTTGTTGCAGAAAGTAAATAAATGTGCTGCCAACATTGTATTGAGAGAGTGAAAGATCCATATGAAAGAAAAGCACTTAGAAGCACTGGCGAGACCAGTGCTTTAGGGCGTATAAGACTAGTGAGTAAGTACTCAGTGAGTCAAAACTCACTTTCATCTTCTCCTATCTTGCAACCTCTGGGCAGATGAGAAAAGCAAAGATGAGAAGGAGAGGAGAGAGATGTCATATTATCTATATAACTCTTTTCTGGATTATCAGGGCATGTTTCCCTGATAGATGCATCAGATAAGGTGACTAGGTGCAGCAGGACAGGAACCGTTAGAAGAGTGAGAATCCAATCCCCCGGTGCAAAAGGGAAGGGACCATCTTGCATCTGCCTTACTCAGATGCTCTCTGTTTGCCCCAGTTCTAGCCCTATCAGATCCCGTCTTCACTTAAAATTTTCTGATTTTGTTCACAGCAGCTTTTGTGTGTTATTTTTATATTTTATTAATGCTGCATTAAGATGTTACTGACCTTGAGGGTTGACTTCAGAGCATCCCTTTAAATTTTGTTCTTGAATCACATGCCCCATTCCCCTCACACTAATCTTGTCTCGAGGGCCATGTGCAAATCAGAAAAGCAAGGCTCAGATAACATTTTGTACTTTGCCCAGGGCCATGTGTCCAGTTAACACAAGAGATTTAAAACTCAGAACACCTTGACTCCCAAGGTGAGTTCTCTATCACATCTGCTCCTCTGTAGAAAAAGTTTATCTTTCCCCATGAGCAGGTGACAGTACCAGTTAGGATGATGATATTCTAAAGAAGGACATCCCTTGATGGAACTGGGAGAAAGTGGAAGAAAGATACATTGCTAAAATCTTTTCAATGGAAAAGCTCAAAAGTCATAACCAAAAGCAAATGTTAAGACAGGCATGGAAAGAAGATGCCATGTACCATACAGACAGATGAAGAATGCACTAAGTTAAGTGAGAATTTCAGAATCACACTGAGTCATTGGCCTCTTCAGAGAAGCCATTTATCTTAAAATAGACTCAGAGGAGTAAGAAAAACACTTTGGAATGCCACTGTGGTATGAATGGGAACTTCCAGAGACAACATCTAGCAAATGATGCGCAAGGGTGATGAATGAGACCTGGCATTTGGTTAAAATAAATCTAGAGACCAATGAGCTCCTGCAGATGACATTATCTGTGTCCTCCTGGAGCAAAGGCAGTCTCTACCTTAGCATCAAGCAGACTTTGGGCAGAGGCTGAGCTTGATCACCTGTAAATGTAGGACTCAGATCAGCATTTGCTCATCAGATATTGACTTCCACTAATTCTACTAGTTTTATTTTAAATAGTTTCTATGTCTTTCATTGGCCATAAATGAAGTAAAAGTAGATATTATGACAGTTTTGCTCAATCTGTTAACTCTTATACATAGTGAATGCCTAATACATGTATTTATTGAATAATGAATTTCAGAATTTATTTCTCAGAGAGAGGATATCTCACTGGATATCCATCATAGGAGATGGCTCAGATCAACCCTTTGAACACATACACATATGCTTGGTTTTCCTGTATTTTACGGGACTACAATAAAATATCCAAGGCAGTATAACTTTATAAAAGAAAAGAGGCTTATATAGTGAAAGTACTGGATGGTAAAAGACCAAATAGCATGGTGTAGGTTCTTTTACTTATTCTCCCTGACTGCGTTACAATGTGTTGCAATTTAGACCTATATTATACCCCTCAAACACTCACGTGCTCAGAGATGGATTTTTTTGTGATGTGAATAGATTGGGGGGATCTTGTCAGTGGATTAGAGATGAATCCACAGCTGAACGTGCTGTCAGGAGGTGGGGGAGGTTGGGATAGGTGAGTCACTGGGGGTGTGTGCTAGAAGAGGCTGTGCTTATCTCTCTCCTCTGCTCTTCCCTTTCCTCTCTGCTTCCTGGCTGCCATGCTATGAACAGCTTTCCTTCATGGCGGACCCTTCCACCGTGCCCTTCCTACACAGGAATCAGCTGACTATAGTCTGAAAAGATGAGCCAAAATAACCCTCTCCTTCATTAAGCTGTTGGTGCCCATATTTTGTTCTAGCAACAAAGAGAGCTACTAAGACAACACGGTGCATGGCAAAGGTGCAGGAAGAAGGAGAGATCACACCTGAAAACAATAAGCTAGAGAGCAATTCAAGGGTCAGGCTCACTCTTATAACCACTTGCTTCAAAGAAAATGTACCTTCATCCCCTTGGTCCTAAGCGCATCTTTCCAGGCTCTTTTAGATCCACACCATCTCCCAACATTGCCACCAAGTCCATAATGTGTAATCCTTCAACAATACCCTGCAATAGTATCCAAACTGGAGCATGCTTTCTGTGGCCATCAACCCTCTGATTTTCACTAGGCCATTGAAAAGGTATAGTTCCTACACTGTCAGAGGGTAGGCAGCTACTTCACTTCGGCTAGAAGTGCTCATAACTGTGGGTTTCCTGTGTCTGGATCATTCCAGTTCCATCTACTCACCTTCAATATTACTTCCTAAAAGAGACTGTCCCTCATCAGATTGTTTTTTATTGTTGTTGTTGTTAACAAATATTGTTAATTTCACTTGGCCTCTTTTCTGCACTGTCCTTTATCCTGGCCCATTTTTTTAATAACATTTCCTCTATGAAAAAAATTCATCCTTGTATTTTCATTCTGGCTTATCCTCTGAGAGAGCCATTAGAATCTCAAGTCTTTCAAGACATAGACAACATTGATCCTATTCAGACTTGAAAGAACATTCTAACTTTAGAAGCACCTAGAATACCTTCATTGGATGATTAAATGAATCGGTAGATAAATGAAGACTCTTCACACTTACTGGTAAGACTTAGAAAAAAATAAGAGGACTCAGTGTGAATATCACAGACAAATCTGTAAAGCATATTATGCAAGCAAAAACAAAGGACAGAAAGCATGAAAAGACCTGACTTATTTTTTTAGTTAAATGATAGTTAGACACAATCACTCTCTTTAGTTGGTCTAAAGAAAATTTTATAGGAAATTTTGTAGAATAAAATATTCTGCTGTATGGAAACATGCTTTGTAAAACTTAGATCATAATGAATGAGTGACTTTTCAGTTCAGGGCACAGAACAGCATGTCTAGTCACAATGGCTACTGATGTGAGGGAGAAACAGGTATAGAATCAATTTCACCATCTCAAGTGTCTAGCAAAGTACATAGAGACATTCAGTGTTTGTTGGTTGGGGAGATAAGAAAAGCTCATCTTGGTCAAAGCCAATGATATAGCATCACCATGGAAAGAAGTGTAGCCTTGAAAGATCATACAGTGGATTCTCTGTGGGAAATGAAGGCTTGGATCTGCATATGCAAACAATATCAAGTTTCCAGGATGAAAATAAAGTCAGTGTTGCAGATCAGTGAGAAGCAGACGGGGATTTAGATGCAGGATCAGAGCAGGCATTAGGTGACAGAAGCAAGAGTAGGGGAGGGAGAAGTCTAGAAATGATGTATTGGTAGCAGAGGCCGAAAGCAATCTTTTGGAGATCTGGAATTGTCCATCAGTACTCTCCTGGGTTGGAGAAACTGGGTCAGGTCTTTATACCTGTGTACTTTCCAGTCTTTGCATGGAAGCTACCCTTGGGAAAGAGATGTGGCCTTGAGCAAAATATCTTTTTATCAATCAAAGGCAATTCCCAAATGGGTAATGCTCCTGCAACTGGATGAATGGATGTCTTAGAGTTGTGAGCCTAAAGGTGGGTCTGATCAGAATTCTACTGCATTGGACACATCACCAATGTGGATGGAAATTACTGAAGTTAGCTCTCAGATTAGTGTGTAGATTTAATGATCTGAACCAAGTCTTATATCACAGATCCCCAAGATAATAGCATACATTATAATTATTTGGTATTTACTGAATATCTACTAAGCACTGGGTGCTACAACAAGTGCTACTCAGACAGTAGAGAAAAAATTATGTGGAAATGTCTCTCTTCTGTCAGCTCATATTCTACAGAGAAGACACAGAGCAGATAGATACAGCCAGCTGGATGAATGATGGATAAATGAATGACTAGACAGGAAGATGGGTGGGGATAGAAGGGTGGATGGATGGGTGAGTGGATGAGTGGATGGATGGACAGACTAATACAGAGATGAATTAGTATGAGTTTGTAAAAAGACTAGACAAAAAAAAAAAAACAGAGACAAGTAGAGCTTGGAAAGTTATGGAATTTGGTATATTGTAAGAGATCATGCAAAACATCAATGAAAAGAGCAGGACTTAAGCAAAGCCCTGGAGGGAGAAATGATCAGCGATGTGCACACCTGGGGGGGAGATGTTCTCTGCTAAGAGAACAATGACAAGAGCTCGCTCACGGTGAAAGCTCAGCACCTGACAGAAACCCCGTGAGGTGTCTGATACACTTTATCTTGTTAATCCTCCAACAGGTAGTATTAGTTCCCTTTGAGAAAACTGAGACCTCAACAGATTAAGGGATTTTCCTCCACAAAGTCACACAGCAAGTAAGTATAGAAGGAAGATTCAAGCCTAGGGAGACACTTTAAAGCCTGCCTCAAGGAGGGATAGAGGATAGCAGATATGGAAAGGAAAGCAAGACCGTCCTCGACTACAGGCTTGTGCTCGTGTGGGCTCCTTGAAGCTGGACCTGACTGGGCTCACCTGGATGCCCCACAAAGCCCCACATGGGAAGGTGCCAGCTGTTGGTCTGCATAAGATTTTAATGCCTCAGACAGAAACTCCAGTTCCAAGCAAGCTCCTCACAGAGCATTGCTTTAGCCAGGCTCCTCTGTGTCCTATTTCACCGTGCAGCAAATAAACACACACAAAAAACAAAAAAAATTAAAAGTAGAGGGCTCAAAGGGGTGATATGGGAGGAACAAGAATCTGGTGACAGACAGTGTGGCCACCATTGTTCTGAGGGAGGCCGGTGGTTGGCTCGATGCCCTCAGGCCCCATTGTACTCCCAGGAGCCCTTGATGGAATTATCGGCCTCGCTGGCCTCTGTCCCCAAAGCATCCTCCTGGGCTCTCCGGGCACCTCACCCACAGGATGCAGCCTCCGTGCAGAGAGATAGATAGATCTGACTGTGCACAATCTGGACCTCATCCAGTGTCTCACATTCATCTTTTCTCACACACAGTGAGCTGATTCTGCACCAGAAAACCCTTCTGGCTTTTCTAGCAGACCCTTCCTGATCTGTGGGAGGTTAAAAGAGGACAGTGAAGTCCCTTTTTAGATGCTCTTTCACCCACAGTGCCTCTCAACATGGTCTTGTTTCTCATCAGGCACATGCAGACTTTTATTCTGGCAAAGAAGACACAAAGGCAAAGAGAAGGTAGCCAGAGTTCCAGGCCACTCATTGGCCTTGGCGTCAACCCACAGATGATCATACAAAAGGGAACACTGGACTCGGTGCAAGCTCTCCCAGGGGCACATGGATCAGCAAAGTCTTAGAGTTCAGTGTCCATGGATCTACCCACTATGGATGGAGAATACTGAGGAAAAGCATTTCATTTGTTCCACTTTTCTTCTTGTCATTATTTCCTTAGCAATTCAGTATAAGAAGTTTTCACATGACATTTACATTATCATATATATTAGAAGTAATCTGGAAATGTATAGATATAGGACTATACACAACCTAGATGGAGAAGTAATATGCAAATGTAGTACCATTTTGCATTAAGGACTGGAGCATCCTTGGATTTGGGGACAGTAGTAATCCTGGAACCATGGAGTCCCATGGAGACTGGAGAATGACTTCATAACTGAGTTCCCAAGAGAGTTAGGTCAGAAACAGAGCTCTATGTCAAGGAGTTCATGATTTAAAGGGAAATCCTGGCCACCCTTTCGGTCCTGGCTGCTTTGCATTTTCCCCACAACACCGTCCACCTCTGTCACGTAATTAGGGCCTATTCTGAGGTCCAGATACAAGGAGTTTCTGGTTTCTAGGGATGGTGCGAAAGCCCCCCCGCCAGATGCACTGAGGAGCTCAGAATTGAAGATGCCCCTCCTTGACTCTTTCTTCTGAAGGCTAGTTTCACTTTTGCCCGTTTCCACTCTGTTGACTCCATTGATGATGAGGGTCATTTTCTCCTAATGGATGACATTCTGGACCCTTTCTGTCCCTAATCATGGGCAATGTCCTAAGGTGACACTTTCAAAAGATGCAGGCTACAAAGACATTCCTACAAATTTCTTTTTTATTATCTCAGATCCCTTCTTCACTTTTAAAAATTCTAAACCCCTAAAGTAGCTCTAAATAAGTCCATGGGGCCTAAGAGCAGAGTTGGGGAGTGGGGTAGGAGGGAGAAGCCTTCTCGGGGTTGAACTAGATGAATGAGAGGTGCAAATTCCCCTCCTTCAGACTGTAGCCTCTGGCTCCTGACTTACTAAATTGCCTCGATGCCTCTCTGACAGCTCAGTCTCCTTCCCATGTTTTGAAAGCATCCAAATCACCCATCACTAATCTCCATTTTACTTCTTCCACATTGAATTCTTTAATCCTTTTGTAAAGTCTCTTATCTGACTCAGCAATCTTTAAAATATTGTGAAGATGTTTTCTTTCCTCCTGGAGAATAGCCATGAAGTATAACTACAAAGCCCTATGTTAATTAAGCATCTAATCTGCCATTTCCCAAGTGGCCCCTGATAATAGTTTTGCAGCAAAAGTAAATTTGAGATATCTCTTCCAGAAGACTTTTTTCTTCGGCCTTTTCCAGGAAATCTATTCTCTTGAGTCTTCTATCTCAGCCTTTATAATATACTTGATGCAAACCCAAGCCAAGCCAAAATAAAAATTTTTTAATGATTTGAATTTTTTTAAAAAGAACACAGGTTATTAAGTATGATATTTCTCTTTTCTTATTTTTAAACTACAGCTCCTCTCCCCAAATTTGAAATGTCTTCATAGTCTTGGGTCCCACCCGACTGTCCCCACAGATGTGCCTATGTCCCAACTTCATCCGTTTCCTGATCCAGCCAGATGTTTCCTGGTCATAATTATGACACTCGCCCAATGTCTTTTGGTGCATCCTTTGGCCAGGACGAGAGCTGTTTCCAGTCACCATGTTCTCACTCAGAATGAGTACCTTCCCACATGGCCTTCCTCAACCTTCTCTTCCTTTCTCACCATGGCTGCCAAGAGGGTTCTGACAGGCCTCAATCCATTCCAAAGCAGGGAGCACATTCAATTGGGACCCAGAGAGCCATGCCAAATTAGAAGCACCCAGACACCAGTCTCATCCCCCATCCTATTTGCTACTTTCTCATCTCCCTGCACGGAACATACTTTAAGTTCCTCATGGTGAATACTGAGCTTTTTGCAAACTTTATTAGCATGGCACATCAACAAAGTGGCCTACAAGAAATTTTTACCCATTTCATGTCACAGACCACATTTTCTTTCCAGAAGACATGAAAGCATCCTGCCTGGCAACTCCTTTGAAATATGTGATCAGAGCAATAAAGATGATATCGCCTATCCTTGACAAAGGGGAGAAAAGGGCGGAGTGGCAGAAGCAAAATCAATGATGGACACTCTGTTCAGTCACAAATGTCTCCATATTCTAATACAAAAAGATCAAGTCCAGAATGGTTAGTTATTGTGCTTACTGTCATCATTTATTTTGGTCAAGTGGATGGGGTTAAGTATCAACCAGTATTCTTGTTGAGTTTAATCAGAACAGAACATCTCTTCTCCCATTTGGACATGTGTCTGTATTTACCTTCCTCACACACAGGTACCTGGGGCCCACAAAAGAAAGTGTAGCATGCTTTAGAGTAAAGGAAAACATTCAAATTGTCAAGCAAGCATAGTAAAGAATAACAAATACCTGCCAGCAGAATGAACTATAAATGTTATCAAGGAGAGTAAACATTCCATTTGTGATTATTATTGGAAATAGATTAATAGGAAACACTCTGAACAGTGCACTCCTAAAGCCAGAGTTCAAGGAGCTGGAGAAACAATGCTGAACTATATGTGAGTGTAACTTGGATACGATACTGACTGCTTTGCCAAGGAAAGGAAATACCAATTCATAAGGTTTTATAAAGCATTACTGCTTATTTCTATGTTTCCTTTAGACCATTTCCCAAATTAAAATGAAACAAGAGAGAAAGAAACCACTTCGTTTTTCTTGGTTACCCACATTCCAGCCATCTTTTAGAACCCTTTCACTTCACCTTCTCCCTGTGACCCAAAACTCGAGTTTCATCATTCTTTCCATCAATTCCAGATGAACCTCTGCAAGGAGATATGGTGTGGAGCAGCATAGTCCAAGACACCATCGCTCTTCAGCTAAGTCACAGAGAGGTTTCTCTTGATCATCTTGTGTCCCCACCATCCCTCCCCAATCTTCTCTCTACAGAAGCTGGTGCTCCAAAACACAAAAATGGTCATGGTGCATCCATTCCCTTCAGCTCTTTACTTGCCTCAGTGGATGCAAGAGAGCCCGGAATCTCTCAAAGCTTGCCATGTGGACTGTGATGTTCCCTCACACCTCCTCTGTCGTCCTTGTCCTGTCCATTGCCGATACCCTTCCTTCAGTGAACAAGCCATGCTCTTTCCTGCCTTAGAGATGAGTGCATAGGAAGATTTCCCAGTTTTCTCTCAGTACCTTTCAGTGGGATCTCCAAGTCTACACTTTCAATCTTGTCTCTAGGTGTTCATTTCTGAACCCTCATGTTGACAAGAGAGGGCAGCAAACTTAGCCCAAGAATGCCCAGAGAGTAAAGAGTTTGGATTTGGTGGGCTAGACGGTGCCTATTCAGACTACTTCACTCCACTTACTGTAGCTAAAAGAAACCAAAAGCAAGGCATAAATAAGTAGATGTGGCTATGCTCCAATGTAACTTTATTTATAAAAGCAGATTTCCAAAAAGAAGAAAAAATTAGATTTGGCTCCTGGCTGTTGGCCATAGTTTACCAAACTATTGATATGAAGACACTTTAAACAGTACGCCACCTCAAGATCCCACCAGAAGCATTTGTTACAAGTCAGCTGAGTGGACTATTACAGGTATGAAAATATACATTTTACGAAATCTCCACAAATATGTCTGGTGAGTGTTCATGAAATTAGAACTTTAAAATATTTTGTCCCATTCCATAGTGAAATGGACTCTCTTGAGAAGTAGTGAGTGTCCCATTTCTGGAATATTCAAACAGGAAGCTAATAGTTGTCTAACTGAAATGACGTTTAGGAATTTCTTTTAAAGTTCATTAAAACAACATAATGTGGTTTTGAACTTGAACTTGATATCAAATATAACTGAATTCAATCTCAACTTCACTGCTTTCTAAGTGTTTAATCTTACTAAAGCTTCTTAACTTCTTTGATATTTAGGTTTTTTTACCTTTAAAATGGAGGGATTCATATTTGATTAGCATCATGCCAGATTGGATAAATGATAACTGTGTCATATATGAAGTAGCAAGTCCAAGGTCTGACCCTATAGTCAGAACTTCATAGACGGTGTTCTCTTTTAGTATTAGTGTTAGAATTAACATCAGTACTTACTTGTCCCCCATCTCACTAGTATGAACCTATATGAGAAATTCTCAGCCTGTAGCCTGAGATATCTAAAACCATATCCCACCAAATAGGATTAGATTTCCCCATTTAGACTTGTGCAGCATTAATGAGCTAACATGGTCAGTTATCCTGTTCTCCTTGGTGGCTGCTGTTCTCTTGCATTTCACCTGTGCAGGCCTCACTTAGTCACTGAAAAGGCCTTTGTTCAGCTCACAGGAAGTTCACATGGACTACTGAAAGGGTTTGTGCAGAAGGTTTTCGGCTTAGCCTCCCTGTGTAGCTGTCGGTTCTTGAGCCTTTGGGGCCTCAAGTAGACTTTTGGACCACGTTCTGGAGGGTTCTGCACATGAAAGGTCACCTCTTCTGACCCTGGGACATGCAGTTACCACACAGTCTCAACTCAGGCCAGCAGCATAGAAACTGCATTACAAAACATTTTGTAACCTCAGACCTTATCAGTGTCACCTTCCTACATATTCATGTGGTGCTTCTTAGTATTTCACTTTTGGAGGAAACAGGGTTCCAAATCATTAGTTTCCAGAACCACAGATGGGACAGATAAATCTCCAGTCAATTCATGTACTGATAAACTCTTGTCAGTAGGAATAGGTCCTGGGAAGTGTTCACCAACAGATGTCATTACATTAAATAAAACACTAATAATCTACTCCATGTGTCACGAATGTATTCTAGAAATGCAGCCTGAGTCCTAATACCTTCCTTGGGCCTGAGTGCTGTACATTTCACACACACACCATTGTTAAAATATAATAGGAGATAAAAAGCCTGGAGTTGGGACTCTTCTTTACTGGCCCCATTATACATTATGAATCTTTGTTGTAGGCAAAACATTCAGAGAACAGTGACTGAAAAAGGATTTACTTGGAAAGTGCCCATCAGGAGTGATGTGCTGAGTTACCCACAGTCTGCTGACTCATCAGGGTGGCCCAGGAGCTACCCTCTCCATGGACCAACTCTCACCCAAGCTGCCTCTTCCAAAGTAAGATAGCTGATTTTTATGTTCTTCTCTTAGAAAACATGAAGTCGATTAAATGTACAGTGACTTACTCTCCAAGCTTAAAAAAAAATAATGATATGGGCCAATATCTCATAGGATAGAGTACCTAGATTTTCACAGCCTGTCCATTGTTGACAGAGTGACCACTGAAGCCTAAGGGCTAAGCCTATTCACACTCATTTCTTATAGAATTTTAGAAGAGTCTATCTATATTTATATATGTCACTCAAATATGTAAAGCAAAATTTATAGTAAATTTAAATAGTGGAAAGTAGATGCCAACTAGTAAAGTTTCAGATATTTGGTGGATGTTGTAGATTATACACATATGCATGTATGAACTGTACAAATGTTCACTGAGTGCATTTTTCCTATCAGATTCCCTTCTGGCTAGAGGGAATACAACACTGACCAAGACAGACATAGTACCAAGCTCAAGGAAAATAAAGACATGTGGGGGGAAAGTCACATAAATAACTAAATCCTTCATGAAACATAGGCCTTTATGAGGCAAGATTCTTCAGAGAAGCAAAAGCAACAGGAGAAACAGGAAGAGAGAGGAAGAGGAGAAGAGGAAAGAAAAAGAGAGGAAGGGAGGGGGTGGCTGAGGAAGGGAAGGAAAGAGAAGAAATGAGTGGAGTGGAAGGGAGAGGAGGAAAAAGGAAGGGAACAGAAGAGCTGACTTTAAGGAACTGTCTCATACAGTTGTGAAACTGCCAAATCTGAAATCTACAGAGTAGGCCAGCAGGCTAGAAACACGGGGAAGAGTCCTGTAGCTCAAATCTGAATCAAGGCTGGAGGAAGAATTCCCTTTCCTAGTATCTGACGCTTTTTCCTCCAGATGGTCAACTGATTGGATGGAAGGCATTGCTATATGAAGATAATCTCTTTCACTCAAAATCTATTGATTTAAATCACCTAAAAATATACTTTGAAGTGATATCTAGAGTATCCGTCAAGAAATCTGGGTACTGTGGTCCAGCCAATTTGACACATGAAATCAGTTATCACAGGGCCTATCACTATTCAGTATTATGAGAGCATGCAAGAGGGGTCCTGAGCTAATCTGAGAATGTGGTGGTATGAAGATTTCTAAAATGACCCTTGATGAACTTGACAGTGTGGCAATGATATTTCTCTCTCCCCTTCTACGTGGACTGGACCACAGTCCGCAAGGAAGTGAGTTCTGCCGTCAATCAGCACAGAAGTGTCTGTCAGACCTTTCCCTAGTCACAGCTTCTCATGACACTGCATACTCTCAGCTGTCACCTTGATTGTTGTCATGAAATACCATGAAGCAGGTGACCTAGCTAAGCTCTATCCCAGTTCCTATTCCAAAGAGACTGCGACATTATAATGTATGTTATTTTAAACTGAGAAGATTTGGTATAATTTCTTAAGTAGCAATAATAACTCATTCAATAAACAATGGAAAATTCACTGAAGAAACAATGATTAATATGTGTTATGAAATATAAGTGCATGTGAGATATTGTGTGCATGTCCAAAGAACCTAGCAACAGGTGGAGAAATTCAGGACTGTGTCAGATTGTTTATGCTGAGGCCCATGAACATAAGAGAAAATTTTCTGGCCCCTACATAGGAAAGAAAACCAGGATGATGAATTTCTGATCAAATTTCTGACACCAAGAAGGTCCATAGACTCCAAATCTCATGAGACTTGGAGCAGTTTCTGGATTTACTCATCATTATGTCCTGGGCTCCTGGAACTTTAAATACTTCCTGAAGTGGACCAGCTAACCAACAGATGGATGAAGAAAATCTAAAACTACTGAGGCCGAATGAATATATTAATAGACATTCAGATCAGGTGAAGATTTTCAAGAGAAACAACTACACAGTGGTTCAGAAACGTTCACTCTACATGGGCTTGTAATGAGTCTTGATCATGCTGAGGTGTTGAACACAGTGGGTGATGCCACATCCCAAATCACAAGTGAGGGGTGTCCTGACCTGGATCATCCATCCAGAGTAACATGCTCAGCACTTTGTATTAGGAGTAACTGTTGTGGGCGGCAGCTATGCTGGGGCACAAAGGCACCCAGCCGGGCAGGTCACTTGACAATGAGTGAGTGGAGCACCAGGGCTTTCCTGCTGATGCAGAGCTCTGCAGTCTACAAAGGGACCTGCATGGGAATGTGTCATCGCTGCATGACCACATGCTTCTGGAATCTCCAGCGCACTCCATCTGCCCAAGGCCCCTGCATGGGAAAACCACCCTGGCACCCAGCTCTGCGCTCCAAATCTCAGGACCCTAACATACCAGCATCTTCCAGGAATGTAGATTCTTAGGCCTCACCCCACCTGCCTTGTCAGGAAACAGGGCTGGGCAATTAAGCAACAATCTGTAGCTGAACAAGTCTTCAGGAGATTCTGATTCATGATCAAGATTCCTTTATTTTATTTATTTATTTATTTATTTATTTATTTATTTATTTATTTTGAGATAGGGTCCTCCTTTGTAGTTCAGGGTGGTCCTGAATTTACTATGTAGCCCAGACAAGCCTGGAACTCACAGCAATCCTCTTGTCTGTGCATGTGTGCAGGGATTACAGGCATGAGCTACTATTCCCAGCACTGTGATATGGGGTTCTGATTGCTGGTGGGCATGAGTCTCCATGCCTGGCATTGTTGTATGTGGTTACAGGGGATCAAACCCAGGCCCTTGTGCTTACAAGGCATGTACCAGGACCACTAAGCTTAATCTTTGGCCCAAGACTCCTTTATTTAGGAAGACCCAGCAATGGTCTAGATGGTAGGTAATGAGAAAATAAACAACGGAGACAGCAGTTAGAATGCAGAGATGAAGGCAAAATTAAGACATTTGAATTAGAATTTGGTGAGTTTGAGGACTGGCCAAATGCAGAAAGATTTTAGGAAAAGCCAAGTTTTTAGCTTAGACATTGGGTGAATGGATACAGTACTGATTGCAAGAGGAATTTTCTAAGATGTGAGACTAACTGTTCAAACCAGAACAAAAATCTGGGCACCTCTAGACAGAAAATCACCCTAAGAGCAGAACTGTGGTAATGCATAATAATGATGGCTGCTATGGACTGATGTTTGTCCTTCCAAAATTCAGATGTGCAACTCCTAACCTCCAATGTCACTGCATCTGGAGACAGACCTTTAGAGAGTTACTGAGGTTAAATGAAGTCATAATGATTGAATCTCAATCTGATAACAATACAGCTTTAAAAGAAAGACAAGCTGAACATGGTGGCAGACACCTATAATTTTAGTGCTCTGGAAGGCTTAGGCAGGAGGATTGCAAGTTCCAGCCTGGCCTAGGCAATTTTATAACTTAGTGAGACCCTAACACAATTTTTTTTAGACAGGGTCTTGCTTTGTAGTTCAGGCTGCCCCTGAGCTCAGTCTCAAACTCACATCACAGTAATCCTCGTGCCTCTGCCTCTTGAGTGCTGGGAATACAGGCGTGATACTGATGTGTGTGTGATACTGATTGCTGGCTGGGCATGAGTCTCCACATCCAGTATTATATGTGGTTACCGGGGATCGAACCCAGGCCCTTGAGTTTGCAAACAAGGTGCCAGAACCACTGAGCTAAATCCCTGGCCCCAACACAAATTTTTTTAAAAAAATTAAAAGTTGGCAGGGGATGTAGCCTTGTGTGAAGGCTTTGGGTTCGATCACCGTACCACCCCCAAAAAAGGAAAATAAAAGAGAAAAGAGAAAAAGACTTCTCTCTCTGTCTTCATCATATGAGCACCTAGTGAGAAGGTGGCCATCCTCAGGCTGGAAAGAGAGCTCCCCCAAATTCTCACCCAAATACTGGACACCCAGCTTCCAGGAGTGTGACAACAAATACCTATGCTGAGCTTCTCATTCTGTGGCACTTTACTGTGACGATAGAGCTAAGACAATGATGGTCTTATT
The DNA here is from genome assembly GCA_004026965.1 of Petromus typicus. Classification (NCBI taxonomy): domain Eukaryota; kingdom Metazoa; phylum Chordata; class Mammalia; order Rodentia; family Petromuridae; genus Petromus; species Petromus typicus. The sequence goes on from PVIR01019986.1 coordinate 29,022, forward strand.
TTGCCAAGTATTTATTGCGCTCATAAAACACTTGATATAAGTTTTCACACCACCCTTACAACACTCTCTAAGACAGGTGTGAAGATTATTCCCCCTTCAGAGATGAAGAGACTGAGATGTAGGTAAGTTAAACATTCACAGGTTTCCATAGTTAAGAAGCACCAGGGTTAGGATGCTGTTTCTGTATTTGACTGTATATTGGACTCACTGGAAGCTTTAAAAATTACTTATTCTTGGGTCTGACTCCCAGGAGTTGTGACGTAAGTCAATGTGAGTTACAGGCTCAACGCAGAATACTTAAAGCAGGCAGAATTGAGATTGACTGTGTTAGAATCACTCAGAGAACATGTACAGAAACAGACACCAGACCAGCCTCACCCACATGAACTTAATCCAAGTGCTTTCACATGCAACTATGGTTACAAAACCGCAAGGACAGACAGGTGATGCCTAGGCCACCAGCCTCTGCTTCCTAGACAAGTACTACTTGGGAATGATGGTTTGTAAATGTTGGCAGATGGAGTCATTGAGGGCATATGTCCTAATACCCAGATGTGCAGAACAGACCAAGGGTAGAACTAGAGACACATTTAAAATGCTTGACTTGAGGATGGAGTAGAAGCCATGATCTCATGAGTATTAATCCAGATAATGGATGAGGGGGCGGGGAGAATGTCTAGGTCCTTGATTGCCTTTTGGATGTTGATGTTTGCTCCTCTGTGAAAAGACAGTCCACAGAGAGCACTTGGGCATGACTGTAGCTAGGATCTTGCACAATGCATAAAGACAAGTCCTGTGACCTTCATCTGCACACATAATGAGTAGGATAGTGACAGTAGGTGAGATCAATCTATCCAAGAGCAAGTGGTTAGCTCAGATCTGTTTGGCAGTTGCTCCCCTCCATAAAGTGCTCGAGACATCATGTGGACCTTGTGGTTTAACATCATTGATTCAAGAGTCAAGCCAATTAAGAAGCATTATGTGGATATATCAGGAAAGAAACCTCTAGTCTAGACCAATGTAAAAAGAATTATCTGAATATAAGTCATCCTAAGTAAACATATCTCTGTGCCATGAAAGTAACAAGTGAAAAATAGATGAGTCTGGCATCTGCTTTTATTTTACTTCTTTTTTCTCTCAATTATTCTGTGATTCTAGAGTCTAAACTGAGAACTCTATAAGGATGGAAAAGTATCTTGTCTGTATCTGTATTCTTAGAGTCTATTTTAGCTCTTAAAGCATTGTAGAGGCTCAAATTCATTTCTTGAAGACATTATCTTTCTAAGCCAAAGGATCATATGACCTTTGTGTGCAAGAAAAAAATACAAATACGTCAAAATCAATCAAGGAAATCTTCCAGAAGAGGTGTTTCTCCTGAGGTATGGAAAGACTATGAGAAACTAAATCTGACCACGTGTGTAATTCTTCCTTAGATAAGCAGCCTGGTAAATGTTGCTTCTCATTTGGTTGTAATTATGAGTTGTAATAACATCTAATGAAGATAGCTTACAAGAGATGTGAAACTGGGAAAGAAGAGGAAGAGAAATTGAGAAAAAGATAATTTGATTTCATATTCCAGAAATCATAGATCCACAAATGTGGTATCTTTTTTTCAGTTATCTATCATTTTTAGTTATGTCTATCTATCTATCTATCAATCTACCTATTCATCTAATCGACCTTATACTGATTTCTGGTTATGAGAAAATATATTCTGTATGCTCTTTTTTAAATTTTCAAGATATACTTATTAAATTCTCTAACCAAGTTTCTTAGAAAATACTCTTGAAAATTGAGCTCAAATAATGAGAAGGCCAAACCATTCAAGAAATGATCACCACTTAGTAATTACGTATGTGAAAATTTTTTTGGATTTTATTCTTGCTCATGATCACATTTTGTTAAATGTCAAAAGTTTCTTTTCTATCAAAATCAATAAACTGGCGAGAAAACTTCACAAGCTTGCCAGACTTTGGGGGCTTTCCTCAGGTATGTAAAAGAATTAAATTGAGGAAACCATTTATTTAATGAAATTGGAGGATCCTCAAATTCATAAATCAATTTCCAAATTTCAAGGGGAAATATTACTTTTTAAATGCTCCTAATTGTTGCTCATTATTCTAGGCTTGTGAAACTTCACCAGAGCAGTTTATTGATGAAGCAGCCATTAGAAAGCATTACTCAGGCACATGGGAAT